>PVJC01008359.1:0-12704 GCA_004026665.1 Murina feae | reverse complement strand
TATTAAGTGCCCATTGGTCAGCATTTTCATAGCAGATGCTGCCATTTTATATTCTACCATCTAAAAAAATCCCCAACCTCAAGATACATAGTTAAACATAACAGCTACTCTTTACTTTGTTAAATCTGTACTTTAAGTCTATATACAGGATAAGTTTCATATTAAACTACTAGTACTTAAACAGTTTATTCCTACTAAGCTGCTCTCAGTAGTAACCAGTCTAAGTGGTGCCAAGGATTAGCTGTGTTAGACTTCAAGGATGATGTCCTTATTTATTTCATATAACAAGACTACATAAAAATATTTCAAAATTAAAGCATACTTTTTGTTTTTATGACTTTGGTGAATAGTTTATATTTGATAGACTCTCTTTTACATCAGGTATAATTCCATCAGGAGTGGAATTATACCTGAATATTTGTAAAATAAGTCAAGTTGTTCATTCTAACTTGAAGTGCTGCAGAAGATATTTATAGGCAGCATATAGCATAAAGGCTTTTGTGAGAAACCAGAGAAGTCTATGAGATAATAGTTTGATATGTAGCAGTCTTTACTGTAGCTGTGCAATTTGCATTTTCCTCCCTAAACTACTATACTCAAGATATAGTCAAAAGAAAATGACTATTTAAAGAAACTGCAAATAATCTTTGAAAGCCTGAAACAGAGGCCATCACTTTCTGCTCTACAGTAGAATACATAAAAATGTACTTTTGAGAGACATTCTGTGCATCTTATGGAATTCTCATTTTTGTGCTTGTCTTAACCACCTCTAAACTTTAAATTATTGCAGTACTCCTTATGGCAGTGCTGAAACAGTATACTTGAGTCTCAACCAATTTAAAATTAAAGAAAAAATCCAGTTCTGAGAATATTAGAAGGTATTAATGAACTAAAGAATATTTAGTGTTTACTGGATAATTTAGCCTCCCCAGGAAGGAAATGAAAAAAAGCAACACATGATCTATTGAATCACTCAAAGGATATACCCAATGTTTATTCATTGATCCTGTGCTTTATCCCAGGTAGTCAGAGAGGTGCTAGCCAGCCAGAGACCAGCAAGAGAGAAGTGCTGTGTGATTTTAGAAGATTTTAGAAGTGCTGTGTGATTTTAGAAGTCCAGTGCAGTGCTGCCCTGCTCTTAGCATCCAGGATTGTGAGTGACTGGCCTCCACCCCAAGAAATTCTGATTTGTGTGGGACCTGAGAAGTTACATATCCAATGAGCTTCCACATGATGCTGATGCTGCCATCTGCAGATCACACTTTGTGTAGTCCTGGGGTCTGAGTGGGGTGGGGTGAGGGTGTGGGGGAAGAGCCTGTACAGAAATCTGTACTGCTAAGGGGCAGTACAGAAAAATGCCTCTGCTATTACATAAACACAGAAAAGAGGCAACTGGATCAGTTCTTGGGTAGAAGAAAAATGCCTGGGTTTTGAAGGATTCATTAGAATTATCTAGTGAAGACTGGCTATGTCAGTTGGAGGGAAGAGGTAGGGATGAAGGGAATTTCAGAAGGCAAGCAGCTGAACAGATAGACTGGCAGAAAAAATATGGTTCAAGTCAAGGGTACATGAGGAAGAACAAGGCTACCTACTGTGTGTCAGGTATGGAGCAAGATAATGAACTGGGTAGGAACATGAAGTGCTTCATCTGTTTGACTAAATTATCTGGCTTTTATCCACAGGATAAAACGGTGACATTGAAGAGGTTTGAGATAGACCAGACGACAGTTTCCTGTTTAAAAACATTTTTCTTGAACTCTGAGAAGAATAGACTGGATCAGTCTTGAGGCAGAAGGAAAGGTTAGGACAGTGAGTAACACAGATGAAGACCAAAGGGGCTAGGGAATGGAGGGAAGAGAGAAGAATGAGCATTCTAGAAATGAGGGGAAAAACCCAGGCTGCATGGCTGTTACATCCAGTTAAAAACCTCAAGTTGGAGTGAAACCTCTTGCCTTACATTTATGAGGGAAAAAATACATTCTTACTCTACCATCTTCTATAGGTAATTGGTTTGTAAGTACCCAGCCTTGATTTTAAGATTCTTTTAGAAAGAAGGAAAAACAGGAGTGTGAACATAGCGGACTGGTTAATAACATAACAGACTGGAGTGAGAAGCATGGATTCGAAGGTCCGCTCTAGCTGTGTGTGATGTGGGCAAGTTACTTAATCTCTCTGAGCCCGTTCTTTCAAGAAAGACAATCGTAGTAGTTGTGCCTTTCTCACAGGCTTATTCTGACAATTCAATAAATCAGTATTTCTAAAACACTTATAAACAGTACCAGCAAACAAAGTGCCACGTAAGTGTTAAGTGAAACGATATAAAAGGCCGCCATGCGCTTTCTTCATATATGCCCTTTATGAATCCAGTTTACTCTTAGCTCGCACACACGTTTAACAAATTGTCAATGCACACAATTAAAAAGAGTAGGTTTGTTGCTGTCCCTTAAATCGCTATGGTCAATAGCTAGGAAATATATAAAACTACAAAGAGCTGTGTTGTTGGGGAATTCCCATATCTTAACCAAATTCCTAAGAAGTATTTCAGTGCTGCCATGTTAATAAGAGACATGAAGTAGATGGATTCTAGATATCAGATGCTTTCTGTGCTAGGATATTACCTAGATTTTTCTCAGAAAATTGCTCTGTAAAAGCTGACTGTGAGAGCACATAATGAGTTTTTGAGAGACCTTTTAAAGGCATTTCCAAGAAGAGTCTATTTTGCAAGTAAAAGAATGACCCCTTTACGAGCTCTAGTTCTGCTAGAGTTGAATAGGCTCCTTTTTCTTAGCCAGAGTCTTGGACAATTTTGTATATAAACCCTTTTCAAAATAGTTTGGGATTAAAATCAGTCCGTGGCTGAAAAGCAGGTTTGTGCCTTATTATGAGTGATGTGAATATTAAATGGACAGTTGTTTCTATCTAAGCAAACAGGTGTGCCAGAGGTACTGGTGACTCTGAGTCTGTGTGCTCCCACTGTTGGTGGCACTTCACCTCCCTTCTGCTGCCCTTCCTGCAAATGTCCTTCATGTGCAGACTCACATTGTCCTGAGCCAGCACTGGGGCCTCATTTGACAAAGGCCCTGGTTTCCTGGAAGTTCATTTCTGGTCCCGGGTTCTGGATGCTCTGTTTTGCAAACTGAGCTTTCAGGAGCCTCACCCCCCAGAGAACCTCACTCAGGGGCAGCCACTTTTATGTGAAGCCGAGAATGGGTACCTGGGGATTCTGATACACATGAAAGGTTGAGAACCGCTGGTGTAGGCAAACCTCTTGGAGTCTTCACTCACACCCACAGGAACACCTAGCTTCAGCACCTGGTTGTGGACCCTCGTGCTCCGCACTCTCAGATATCAGTCTGGGGCTTGTGCCCTGAACAAAATCACAGTCTGCATTAGTAGATGAAATAAACCAGGGGTATCTGAAGACCCAACCTTGACTTTGTAACTTACTGATGTGACCTCTGCTTGTGGATTTCACCCTTGTCAGTCTCCCTGCACCCCAGCCCTCCATTTGCACCTCAAAAGCCCTTATATGCAGTCTTTACAGCAGTGTCCTCTTCCCAACTCTAGTCTGCTTGACTATGTTTAAGTCCCAATCACTATCACTTAGTCCTAGTGCCTGCCCAAGTTTGGGACTGATTCTGAGCCCTGTCTCTAACCCTTCTACTTCCTTCAAATATGTGCTGACCATGTCCAACAGACCTTCAGGACCTTCTCTTTTAACCTCCAAATGCTGGCTGAAATTTCTGCCCACTGGCCTGACAGAGCCTCCTGCCCAGCCTATTCATAGCCGCCCCCCTCCCTGTTCTCCTCTTCTTACCTCGGACCTGACCCCCAGAATAAAATACATTGTGACAGTCCTCGGTTGCCCAAATACCATGTAACAAAAACATAAAACCTCAGTAGCACCCAGCAATACATTTAAGTGCCCACATCTAGGTACAGCTAGAATTCGTCTTGGCAGCCCTACGGACCTGACCAGGCTCACTCATGTGTGGGGTTGGCAGCCTTCGGTTGGGTGATTTTGCTCTGATTGTCTCTCCTCCTAGACGAGGCGTGGTCTCATGGTGATGGCCAAGGCACAAGAAAATCACCTGCAAGAGGAGGAAACGTGCACGACCTCTTGGGATCTGGGCTCAGAACTTGCACGCCCTCACTTATGCTGTAATCTATTGGCCAGAACAAGTCATAAGCCACCCAAAAGCAAGGGGTGAGGAAAAAGACTGGGCCCTTTCACTGAGAAGCGCTGCAAAGTCACATGGCAAAGAGGGGTGTGGCATTGGTGTCATTTTTGGCATCAGGAAGCCACAGCATTTCACCTGAGTGTTGGAGGCGCCTCCAGTAGACACTGTGTTCCTTCTGAACCTGGACTCTACATTCAGTACCACTTAAAGTTACCCACAGAGGATCTACTTGCTCCCAAAGGCATCCGTGATCAGGAAGATTTCACTGAAGATTTTTTATAGGGGAGAGGAGGAGGAATCTCTCTTATGCGGAATAAACTGCCCACCTATCCTTCTAGCGGGTCCCCTTCCTATGTAACTAGTTTGTTCTGCTAACAAGTGTTTCTTCTTGGCTCCAACCCCCCAGGCATAGCTGTATCTTCTCATCAGACCACATCTCACCCCACGGCTCCAGCTCCTCCACCTGGAGCCTTCGCTTCTATTACATTTGTCATTTACATGGCTCCCATTCCCATACAGCATGCTTGTACAGTATCACTCTGAAAAGCAGACCCTAGTGTGGCAGGGAAAGATGCTGGATGTGAGTAGGAAGCAGCCTCCCCCTTCTGTGCTTCTGCATCATCATTCATTCAATACCCTTAGGAAGCCTTGGATGGTCCATGAGCTTCTTCCAGGTACAGGAAGGTAGGGAGAGACTAAGAGTTGGCTCTCAAGAAGGGAAGAGGGAGATGGACTTTGATATACCAGCACAGCCAACACCTTGGACCAGGGGAAAGTGAAGAAAGAGGGTTGGCCAAAGCAGGGAGAAGTGATGGGGTGTCTGCTAAGCCAAAAACCTCACGCAGCTTGCCTACTCGGAGCTTCTCTCCCACTTCTTCATCTCTTCAGGAATCCCTGACCTGGGACCAATCCCAGTGTCTGACCTGAGGAAGTTCTGCAGGTGGAAACGTTTAGAGTGAGTCCCCTGTCCAGTGACCTGGCCACATCAGCTGTCCTCCTAAGGTCTGTTTGACAAGGGCAGTGTTTTGTGCCCAAACCATTGAGGCCTCATCAGAAACACGAGGTTTCTTATATCACCTTTCCAACACGGCTCTGTGACCTCACACAAGAGTTGGTGCAGCAACTTAGAACTCCCTGGTCTTTGGGGAAATATGGCTGTTCTCTTGATCCTGCTTTTTGCCCACAGACAGAAAATTTTAACTACGGGAGTGTTCTGGATCCTGCATTCCTTACTGAGGAATCAATCTTGTTTACTGTTTCAGAATTCTGAGTGCAGAAAGAGATACTTAATCACTCCACTTCTTCCCCAAATTTCACACTTTTTTGTCAGTTTATCAGGAATTAAGAAAAAAGCAGTCCAAGCCACTTCATTAGCTCACACTTCCAACATTTATTTCCCTTAAATACCGAAAATAGAACAGTTGTGATATATTGTAAATATGTCCTTGTTTACCAATTAGTGTTGTTACTCCTTTAAAAAAATTCCAGGAGAATGAAAAAGATGAACCAAAGGACATATGCATAGATGCACAGCCCATGGGCACAGACAACAGTGTGGTAAAGGCCTGGGGAGGGACTGCTTGGAGGGGGACAAAATTGGGACAGCTGTAATACTGTCAACAATAAAATAACATTCCATGATTGTAGGTGTAGTTTGGTAGGAGGTAACATTCAGTGTGCATGGGAGCCATGAGACATGGTGGCATCCCAAGTATTGGCTCTGTCATCCGCCCCAACCAGAAACCAGGGCTGAATGAGAGCATCTCCCAGGTACAGAATGTGAAAGCTCCTCACTCCCTTTCCTCCCACCTCCCTGTACAGATAGCTCCCCAGGAGAGCATAGCCAAGCACAGGAACAGCATCCATCTCTTACAAGACTCCAGGGTACATTCTGACTTTATGTGTAAGAAAACTTTATTCAGGTTTTAGATATTTTTGGTGGGTTTCATTGCCATTCTTTAATATGACACTTACTTAGGCAGAGTTCAGAAGTTAGGAAGGAAATGAACTGAGTTCTTCCCTGTATTTGCAAAGAAATACTCATGTTTTCATGTTCAGTTATTAGATTGATAAAACCCGATTTCCAAATATGCAACTCACCTTGGCCTCCAACTTCAACTCAAGAAAGCTTCAGAACTGAGCATGAAAGTGACTAGAAATAGCATAGTTCAGGCAAAATAAATCATGGAAGAAAGGAAAGGGGAGAGAGAGAGCCTGCCTCACCGTTCCCTGTGAGATGCAAAGTCTTTGAAAGAAGGAACTTTGAGTGAGGAAGCGATGTTCAATAGTGACAAGCCACTGGGGTAGGGAAAGTGTCGGTTAGACCTCCCTGATCTGCCATCTGTACTCTGTAAGGGCCTTCATAGGTTTGTTAAGCCTTTTATTCAAGCCCCATGAATGACCTTCTCAGGTCTGGAGCTTTTCAGGTTCTGGGCCTCCGATTAGAACCCAGAGTACAGACCAGACCCACTAGCCATTCAGGTTTGAAGAGTGAGGTAGGAAACCAGGACATCCTAGAGTCTTCTCCAGAAAGTATTACCCTTAGACCTTGTTGCAACTCAAAAGATAAACAAACTCTGCCCTTTGCCAGGAAAAAAATAAGTTCTTGCTCAGGGTGGCCTCAGACATACCTGGAGTCCAGAGGATGTTGTCAACATTTTCTTACTGTGCTGCTTTGCCCATGCCTCAGGCAAGGTGAGGTCATCCTCACATGGAAGCCAGACGTCCTCTTGACTTGCATGCATGACTTATGCCTTTTCTATACTTCCTGCCTCAGTGGCGTCATCCTACTGCTGCTCAGTGGCTTCCAGTGATCGCCCTTAGACTTGGGCAATCCATCCATTTCCTATACCACCCCTTCTTCACATTCATCAGCAAAGATGTTAAAAGAGAGGAAGCTTTTCTCTTGCAGAACTGCCTTCACCTCACAACTAAAAGACCACTTCACAGCAGGTGGGAGAATAGGGAGGGACAAAGCAGGTAGATGAGTCTGTGGATGCCATGTTGTCACAGTGATGAAGATGGGTGGGGAAAAAATGGGTGAATGTGAGCAGATTCCTGATCCCTGGCCCATAGACAAGAAAAGACAAGGCAAATGGTGTCTTAAGCCTAAATAAAATAATCCCTTTATCAGGATTTGTCATGTGACTGCCATTTACAGAGGGGCATTGCAGTCTTCCCAAACTCCCACTAAGACATCCTGGTTAAAAAAACAAATTGCCGTGTACGGCCAGAATGCAGTCTTTCCCAGGTCATTATCAGAGTAGGTCTCTTGTCAGTACCATCCATGCCTGACTGGGAGCAGCTCTCAGAATCACTTAGTTTCTCTTGTCAGAGGAAGCTTTTTAACTGCTTCCCGCTGTCCTGTCATTTAGTGCTAACCCCAAAAGGCAGTGTTAAATTGATGTCATCTTTCCAATTTCATCCCAGAAGTATTTCCCTTTCTGGGTAACAATGGAAACATTTGCACAATAATCGGGGAGAAGAGTGGCCAAACATGAACGCTGTGAAAACTCCTGACTGGGATGAAGGCATTCATTTATCAGCTGGTCCCCATCCTTCCGGATGACACAAAGAAGAAGAATGACTTTCATTCAGGTAGCAGGATCAATAAAGAAAATAAAAGCAAGCCCAAACCAAGAAGAAACCCATTGCCGTTAGTCAAGAAGTGGTTTTGATTTGAGACTATTGTAGAATTACCGCCAGACGCACAACTGAAGGGAATGTTGATAATTGCTGAACTGGATGATGGATACATGAGTCTCATTGTACAACCTATGTTTGTGTATGTTTGAAAATTTCCATAATAAAAGTTATTTCAAATTGTGGTAGGAATTGGATCAAAGAGCTTACACATATCATGTAGTTCCTAGGCAGAGACCAGTTTCCCCCTAAATTTAATTTGCAATGCAAGCAGGACCCATTCCAATAACTCACAGCTGGAAACATGTTTGAAAATAAAAATGGTCTGTTTTAGGCACACATATGGACAAAGGATTCTCTGGGATCAGCGCACCTCTGGCATCATGTAATAGAAATGAAGGTTTTCACAAATGCTAGACTTCCGGGTTTTAAAGCTTAAATTATGCACCCTCCTAAATGCAGGGATTGGCATTTTTGCTTAGCTGCTTAAACGAAGACTCCTACTTCATAAAATTCCTAATTAAATGGGAAAAGCATTCTAAATTCTTGATCTTTGTTAATTATATCTGGGAGAAGCCTGGATGTTCAGATCATGATTTCATTAGGGCATTCTTACAGTTCCCCTGGTGGCCACATAATCTAATTTTAGCAAATTTTAATTGCAAGTGCAGTGAGGGTTTATGCGAACTGGAGTGGAATCAGATATTCTGGCTTCTGGAAGCAGCACCACTGTCCACTCCACACCAGACATTTAGCCATGCCTGACCCCTAACAGTTACAGGACCCAGAGCAATCGTACTAATCACTACCTGTGTACTATATGTGTAAATAGTAAATGTTATAAGTCAAGCTAACAAACTGCTAAATATGTCCTAACATTCTACTTTTACAAACATGACTTCATAGCAACTTGGAAGGCCGGGTTCAAATATCAAACTCTTGGCCCCTCTGAGTTCTTCACCAGGGAATGTGGTGGCTGAGGACAGGTAGTGCCTGGCTCCCGGGCCCCTGCCCATAGCTCATTCCCTTTCTTTTATAACCCATGATTGTACGTCTCTTCAGCCCATACATTCAACTCTGCCATCCCAATGCAAAACCAAAGAGATACTTTTGGACTTGGCCACCCTTAGTGGCATGGCTTTTGCTCATTAGGAAGTGGGCTTTAGGACATGAGGACAGAGAATTCCAGGATCCCAAGCACATGCAGAGATTGAAGCATGGGTTCTAGGTGGGCATGTCTCCTTAACTGATATACAAGGGCTTAAGGGCATTCATGGGAAAGAACTTTGTCGCCTTCTCTTCTATTAGGCCCTAAGTGCTGGGAGTGTGCCTCAGGGCTCAGTATTGAGCCCTGTTATCTTTCCTTTAAAGCATTTGTTCTCAGTGATTTCATTTGGTTCCATGGTTTTACATGCCTCATTCATTCACTCATTCATTCAACAAATACCCACATTTCTAGGTACTAGGGATACAGGAGTGGACAAAATAGGAGATAAAAATCTTTGTGTCACAAAGCTTATTTTCAAGTGGGGAAACCGATGATGAGAAAGATATGGCAGTTTTAAGCATGTTCTTAAGTTCTTTGGTACTCCATGTAAGCTAAGGTAGGGTCAATGTCCACTCCTTTGAAGTTAGGTGGTGCACAGAGCCCAGTGGAAGTGATGCTGTGTGACTTCCTGAGGCTAGGTCATCAAAGGTCAGGAATTTGGTTACTGGAAATGCTCTCTCCTGAAGCCCTACATGGTCATGTAAGAAAGAGAACACCCTGAGGCCATAGGTTGGTGTTCTGGTCAACATTCCCAGCTGAGTCAGTACTTTAGCTCAGGCATCAGGCATGGGAGTGGAAATGGTTCCTCCAGGCCCAGCTGTTCCAGCCCCCATTGCTTACATAACCTCCAACTGAGGCCCCAGGTATCAGGAACCAGCTAGGGTTAGTGCTCACTGGGCCTTTTCTTTTTCTTTCTTTCTTTCTTTCTTTCTTTCTTTCTTTCTTTCTTTCTTTCTTTCTTTCTTTCTTTCTTTCTTCTTCTTTTTTTTTTTTTAAATATTATTTATTTACTTTTTTAATCTTTATTGTTCAGATTATTACAGTGGTTCCTCTTTTTTTCCCCCCATACCTCCCCTCCACCCAGTTCCCACCCCACCCACTTCCCTTACACCCCCCCTGCCACTGTCCTTATCCGTAAGTGTACGATAATTGTCCAGTCTCTTTCCACACCCCCCACATCCTTTCTCCCCCACCCCAGAATTATCAGTCCACTCCCTTTCTATGCCCCTGATTCTATTATATCCACCAGTTTATTCTGTTCATCAGATTTTTTATTCACTTGATAGATATGTATTTGTTGTCACTTTGTTGTTCATAATTTTTATTTTTACCTTTTCCTTCTTCTTCCCCTTCTTAAAGAATACACTTCGACATTTCATGTAATACTGGTTTGGTGGTGATGAACTCCTTTAGCTTTTCCTTATCTGTGAAGCTCTTTATCTGACCTTCAATTCTGAATGATAGCTTTGCTGGGTAAAGTAGTCTTGGTTGTAGGTTCTTGCTATTCATGTCTTTGAATATTTCTTGCCAGTCCCTTCTTACCTGAAAAGTTTCTGATGAGAAATCAGCTGACAGTTGTATGGGTACTCCCTTGTAGGTAACTAATTGTTTTTCTCTTGCTGCTTTTAAGGTTCTCTCTTTGTCTTTTGCTCTTGGCATTTTAACTATGATGTGTATTGGTGTGGTTCTCTTTGGATTCCTTTTGTTTGGAATTCTCTGTGCTTCCTAGACTTGTAAGTCTATTTCTTTCACCAGGTAGGGGAAGTTTTCTGTCATTATTTCTTCAAATATGTTTTCAATATCTTGCTCTCTCTCTTCTTCTGGCACCCCTATAATTTGCATGTTGCTATGTTTGAAGCTGTCCCAGAGGGTCCTTACACTATCTTCATATTTTTGGATTCTTTTTTCTTTTTGCTTTTCTGGTTCGGTGTTTTTTGCTTCTTTGTATTTCAAATCTTTGACTTGATTCTTGTGATCCTCTAGTCTGTTGTTAGATCTCTGTATAATATTCTTTATTTTAGTCAGTGTATACTTAGATTTATTGAGGATTTCACTAAGTTTATTGGTGGTTTCTAGAAAATTCTTGAAGAACCTTAAGACCGTAATTTTGAATTCTATATCCAGTCATTTGCTTTCCTCCATTTCTGTCATTTGTGATCTGACTCTTTGCTGCCGCATTTTGGCAGCTTCCCTGTGTTGATAGGGTGGCTTTCTGTGCTAGGTGTCCCATAGGGCCAGGTGGCTCAGCTTCCCCAATACCTGAGGTGGACACTCTTGGTGCACCCCTTTGGGGGCTTTGTACACAGTCTTGCTGTAGTTAAGTCTTGATTGTTGTAGGTATCCCTGGGAGGAATTGACCTCCAGGACAATTGGCTGTGAGAATCAGCTGTGTCTACAGTGGGAGCACTTCTATGCTGCAGACACCCTTATGGGGCAAGACTTGCTTCAGTGGGGCTTTGGTGCTCACTGAGTCTGCCCCCTGAGTGTGTCCCTTATGGATCTGAGGAGTTGTAATCTGGATGGTCCTACTCTGACCACTGGGTACACTGGTTCTTGGATCTCTAGGGAGGTTTTAATTTAGGCAGAGGCTACCCAGCAGGGGCTATGGAGAGATGAGCAGATTCCTCTTCTCTGTTTGTGGTTTGGAGGTGGCCCAGATGAAGCTCAGCTGTGAAGCAATGCAGGCTGCTGTGGGGCCTTGGGCCTTCTTTTGGATGTTCTGGGTCTGTCTGACCCAGTTGTAGTTTGTTAGGTAATTGTAGATTACAGAGGTCCAGGCCTTTCATATGCAAAAGCCTCTGCACGCAGCTTGGGTGGGGCGGGGTCTCAGGGTATCCATAAGGTGGAGCAAATAGTTATGGCTGATCCTCAGCCCAGCCCTAAGAAGCCCAGGGTCTCAGTGTCCCGCAGTAATTGCTGCAAGTACCGCTGAGAGAAATCCGCTCTGGAGCTCCTTCCACTGCCTAATAGTCCAGTTTTTCCCCCGTATGAGTCTGGGTCCCCAGAAACTTGCCCAGAACTGAAGTTCAGAGCTGTCAGGAGCTTGTGCCTTCCTCCGGATTGAAAAAGACAACCGTGTCCTCAGTTGCCAGCCCTTTCGATGAGCCCTTTCCTGAGCACCTCCGTACCTCTGCACTTTACTTCCGCACCTCCTCTGAGTCTCAGTGGGCTTTTCTCTTTTTTGGTTGTAGGATTTCCACTCAACCAGCCTTCCTGTGGTTCTGGGTGGTGTCCATTTTTTCTTTTCGTTGTATTTTTAACTGGTTGTGTGAGGCAGTAATTTCAGGTGTTTACCTATGCTGCCATCTTGGTTTCCACTGGGGCTTTTCTAATAGTGATCTACAGAATCTGTAAAAAGGGTGAAATGATTATTGTTCACTATGTTTGGGCATGATGTATATTGACTTCTACATTTTTGTTTCCCATTCAGACCCGAGTTCCAAGTTTGTCTATTCTGCTGACTTTTCACAAATCCACCTGGATCTCTAAGTGGGCATATCACAATGTCGACTTCCAAAATGAAAGTTTTGATCACCACCACCCCTCCCAACAAAAAAACCAAAACAAACAAAATACTTGCTCATCTTTTCTATCTTAGTAAAAGTTACAACTTCCAATGTAAATGCTTAAGGCAGAGTCATCCTGGCTTCTCTTCCCATATCTGATCCATTAGCAAATCCTACTGTTTTGACATTGAAAATATTCTCTAATCTGTTCATTTCTCCTCCACTCCACTACCCTAATGCTAGTCCTAACCACCCTTGTCTCTTACCTGATATAGCCTCCAACATATTTCTTTGCATTCAAACCTACTCTTTTTTTTTTTTTTTTCA
>PVJC01008358.1:23895-48846 GCA_004026665.1 Murina feae | reverse complement strand
CTCTGATTGGCTGGTGGGCGTGGCTTACCCTGTCTCGGAGAAACGATTAATTTTAATATTTCGCTTTTATTAGTTTAGATATATAGACTAGGAACCCAGCACGCAAAGTCTCAAGGCCCGCCCACCCACCCACCACCCTGCCTTGACACCCCAAACCTCTCCATGCAGAGCTCTAGCGAACCTGACCCAGCCCCCAACCCCTCTGGCCTTCTCTGGCCACTTCAAGCCCTGCCCTCATTCCCTCGAGTCACCTCGGGCTGGTCCTGCCTCCCCTGGGTGCTTCCCCACTTCCACCCCATCTCCAGAGCAATGTGGCAGCTCCGCCCTGTCATGGTGCCAGAGGAGAACATGGAAACCTCCTGCCTGCTGTGCTGTGTTCCTTCCCCAGGTAGGTAAGTGGCGAGGCACTCTGAGGGTGAGCAGTGGGTGGCAAAGGACTGGTGAGGGGAGCGCTATGGGCTCTCACTCCCGCCCTCCTGGGCACAGGGTAGTCCCACCTCCTCCAGGTGCCTCCCTGCTTCCACCCCATCTCTGGGAACAACACCCCACCGCACACACGCAGGCAGCCTCCTCCTTAGCAGTCATGACAGCATCCTGGCTAATTAGCATATTACCTCTTTATATATATAGACTAGGGGCCCGGTGCACAAAATTTGTGCACTGGGGGAGGGGGTTCCTCAGCCCAGCCTGCCCCCTTTCACATATTGGGACCCCTTAGGGGGTGTCCTGCTGATGGTTTAGGCCTGATCCCTGCTCCCCTTGGGGAGCAGGCCTAAGCCACAGTCTGGCCTCCCTTTGTAGGAGGCGACCAGGCTAATCAGGGAAAGCCACCAGCCCCATCACCCCTCTGCTGCAGCCACTGCCAGTCACCATAACCACCAAGGTGTTTTCATCAACACAGACTCCCTTCACCATGAAAAATGACAACTTTCTGTAGGCATTTTCAAGATGTGCCTTTCATAGGATATGACATTTTTTCTTTCTTTCTTTCTTTCTTTCTTTCTTTCTTTCTTTCTTTCTTTCTTTCTTTCTTTCTTTCTTTCTTTCTTTCTTTCTTTCTTTCTTTCTTTCTTTCTTTCTTTCCTCCCCTGAGAATATGTTTCCATTGATTTTTAGAGAATGTGGAAGAGAAGGGAAAAAACAGAGAGAAACATCAAAGTGAGAGGAACACTTTGATTGGTTGCCTCCTGCAGACCTGGGCCCCGGCCAGAGAGGAGCCTGCAACCTAGGTACATGCCTTTGGTCAGAATTGAACCCAGACCCTGCAGTTAGCAGGCTGAGGCATTATGCAGTCAGCCAAACCGGCTAGGGCAGGATATGACATTTCTTAGCCCTCCAGCAGTGGACTTTCATTTTATTTTCTCCAGAAGTGTGGTGGAAAAACCCTAGATTGCCTTTAGGGATTCTTATTACCCAAGTTACTAAGAATATTACCAGTGGCATACAAGAAGTTTAACCAATGAGCAGTAAGAAAAGGTGTTTCCTCTGTAGTTCACTCTGATCACCAGTTCCAGTCCTGCCCTTCCAATCCCAGCTCCACTCCTGCCCAGGTCTGTAACTTCTGGCCAAGGTTGCAGGCCTGGGCAGGGGACCCCCAGACCCCTGCGATCACTGGCTCTGTCCCTGCCCAGGCCTTCAGTCTCTGCCTGAGACTGCAGGCCTGGGCAGAAGACCCCCAAGCCTCTCTGATCACCAGCTTCACAGAGCCCAGGCCTCTGTGATCACTGGCTCTGATCTTGCCCCCTGCCATCGCTGGCCCTTGCCCCACTGGCACCCTCTGGCCAAGGCTGCAGGCCTGGGCAGGGGACCCCCAAGTCTCTCCTATCTCAGGCTCCATCCTTGCCCCACTGTGGCCTCTGGCCAAGGCTACAGGCCTTGGCAGAGGACCCCCAGGTCCTTGCATTGCCAGTTCTGCCCATGCCCAGACCCCTGCAATTATAGGCTTTGCCCCTGCCCATCTGATCACCGGCTCTGCCTCTGCCCAGGCCCTAAGATCACTGGCTCCACCCCTGACCCTCTGCAGCCTCTGGCCAAGGCTACAGGCCTGGGCAGGAGACCCCCAGGCTCCTGCCATTGCCAGCTCCACCCTTGAGCCTCTGGCCAAGGCTGCAGGCCTGGGCAGGGGACCCCCAGATCCCTGCTTTGCTGGCTCGACTGGTGCCCAGACCCCTGAGATTGAAGGCTCTGCCCCTGCCCTCCAATCACTGGCTCTGCGGAGCCCAGACCCCTGTGATCTCCAGCCTTGGCTCTGTCCAGGCCTGAGGCCTCTGACCCAGGCCTTATGCCTGGTTAGGGCACCCTCTTACACCTCAGATCACCAACTCTGCCATTGCCCCCTCAGATCACCGGCTCTGCCTTTGCCCATGTCTGCGGCCTCTGTCAAAGGCTTCTGGCCTGAGCAGGGGACCCCCAGCCCCCTCTGATTGCCTGTTCTACCTCTTGGGCCCCCTGCCTCCCCCACCTCCTGCCTGGCTAATAGGCCTGGGGCTGAGCCAGACTGGGTGCTGCCATCTTGTGGCTATGAGGGTGGCCATCTTTGTACCGGAGTGATGCCTAATTTGCATATTACACTTTTATTAGATAGGATAATTGGCATATAACATTGTGTGACTTTAAGATGTTCAACTTAAATTGTGTTTTGATACACTTCTAATTTGTAAAATATGTAATTACCTCCATAGTGTTAGCTCATTCCTGAATCATGTCACCTAATTAGCATTTTATTGTGGTGAGAACATTTAATACAGTATTATCATATAATACAGTACTATTCACTGTAATCACTGTTCTGGTACACTATATCCCAGAACTTATTCATCTTATAATTAGAGTTTGTGCTATTCGACCAATATTTCTAATTTTATCTCAACCTTAGCTCCTGGTAACCATCATTCTAGTCTCGGTATAAGTTCAGTATTTTTGGATTCCTAATATAAATTATATCAATCTTTGTCTTTCTCTGTCTGATTTACTTCACTTAGCATAATGCCTTGAAATCCACCCATGCTGTCCCAAATGCCTTCTTTCTTATGGCTGAATAATATCCCATTGTGTGTGTGTATGTATGTGTATGAGTGTGTGTGCATCTCATATATTCTTTATCCATTCATTCATTATTGGCAATTTAGGTTGTTTCCATATTTTGGGACTGTGAATAATGTTGCAGTAAACATAGGAGTGTAGATATCTCTCTGAATGCCTTTGGCTATATACCCAGAAGTGGGATTGCTGGATTATATTGTAATTCTACTTATAATTTTGGAGGAACATCCATAGTGTTTTCCATAGAACTGCACCAAATTTTTTTTATATTTTTTAATTTTTTAAATATATTTTATTAATTTTTTACATAGAGAGGAAGGGAGAGGAATAGAGAATTAGAAACATTGATGAGAGAGAAACATCGATCAGCTGCCTCCTGCACACTCCCTACTGGGAATGTGCCTGCAACCAAGGTACATGCTCTTGACTGGAATCGAACCTGGGACCCTTGAGTCCGCAGGCTGATGCTCCATCCACTGAGCCAAACCGGTCAGGGCAGAAGTGCACCAATTTAACAGTGCAATAGGGTTCCCTTTTCTTCATACTCTCAGCAATTTATTTATCCATTTTTTATTATGGCCATTCTAACAGGTGTGAGGTGATATTTTACTTAATTTTGATTTTCACTTCCCTGATCATTGGTAATTTTGAGCATCTTTTCATCTACCTGTTGGCCACCTGTATGTCTTAAATGTCTATTCATTTCCTTTTAATCATCAATTTTTTGTTACAGAATTACATAAGTTCTTTATATATTTTAGATATTAACCCTTTATCAGAAATATGATTTGCAAATATTGTCTTCCATTTCATATGAAGCCTTTTGATTTAGTTGATAGTTTTCTTTGCTGTGCAGAAATGTTTAATTCAACCCACTTGTTTACTTTGCTTGTGTTGCTTTTGTTTTTTACGTTAAATCTAAAAATCACTGCCTAAACCAATGTCACGCAGCTTACTCACTGCGTTTTACTCTGGGAGTTTTACAGTTTCCGAACTTAAGTTCAAGTCCTTAATCGTTTTGAGTTTATTTTTGTGTATAATGTAAGATAGTGGTCCGGTTTCGTCCTTTTGCATGTGGATATCCAATTTTCCCAGCACCATTTGTTAGACTATCCTTTACCCATTGTATACTCTAGACTCCTTTGTTGTAAATTAATTGATCATATAAGCATGAGTTTATTTCTGGCCTTTCTATTCTGTCCCATTGATCTATGGGTCTTTTTATGTCAATATCACACTGCTTTGATTATACTATGGCTTTGTACTGTAGTGTGATATCAGGAAGGGTGATGTCTCCAGCTTTGTTCTTCTTTCTCAAGATTATTTCACATATTCATGTTCTTTTGTGGCTTTCTACAAATTTTAGGATTGTTTTTCCTATTTCAGTGAAAAATGCCATAGGAATCGCATTGAATTTGTAAATCACTATAACTAGCATGGGCATTTTAATGATATTAATTCTTCTACACAATAAGCATGACATGTCTTTCCAAACTGATTTTTCTTCAATTTCTTTCATCAATATTTTATAGTTTTCAGTTTATAGTCTTGGTTAAATTTATTCCTAAGCATTTTATTCTTTTTGAAGCCATTGTAAATGAAATTGTTTTCTTAATGTCTCTTTCTGCTATGTCACTGTTAGTGTATAGAAACAACTTATATATTGATTCTGTATCTGCATATTTACTAGAATTATTTATTAGTTCTAACAGTTTTTTGGTGAAATCTTTAGGATTTTCTTTATGTAACATCATGTCATCTGCAAATAGAGATGGTTTTACTTTTTTCCTTTCTAATTTGGATGCTTTCATTTCACTTTCTTGTCTAATTGCTCTGTCTAGGACTTCCATTGTTAGGCTGAGTAAAAGTGGTGAGAGTTGTTTCTGATCTTAAGGGAAAGCTTTCAACCTTTCAACATTGAGTATGATATTAGGTGTGGGCCTGCATTATGAGTTTTATTATGTTGAGGTACATTCTCTCTATTTGTTGAGATTCAAAATCCTAAATATTAAGCAGAGAAGAAATTGAATCAATTAGATAGACTGACAATACAGGTTCACCTGTCCATATCCAAAATTCCTTGAAGTGACAGAAAAAAACTTTTTTATAAGAATTATAAAATTTGTCATTCATCTGACAAATATATATTGCCTCCTACAACAAGCACACAAATATACAAGATAATGATAGATAATAATGCATACAACAAAATTAATTAGACTATTTCATTTGAAGCAGTCAGTAAAATCCTTTTAAAGGAAGTACCATCTAGCTGAGATGTGAATTATCCAAAGATCCAGACTTGCAAAATCTTTGGGATAGAATATTCCCACATGTCTATCAATTTCAGAGGCCTAGATAGGTCTGAGTTTGGCCCATGTGAGAAACAGAAATCCCTTCCATAAAAGCAAAGTGACATCTATAGACCGGGAATTTTAAAGAATGTCTAGAATAGAGAAGGCTGAAGGGTTTAGATTGCCAGGCAGACAAGTTCAAGTTTTCCTGAGACAGACATCATTATTCAGGTAATTCCCAGGGGATAGGGGGTGCTAGACAAAGGGCACAGATAAAACAAAGGGCAGGTGTGAAGAGAATACCAGCCCAGGAAGCGCAGTGCCCCAGTACAATTCAATTCATTTCATTTAAGCATCTCAAGCCTTTTCCATATGTCGCTTTGAGTGAAAGAGAGTCCTACAATGACAGATTAACCTAGACAGCATCCAACATACTTTCCATATCTTCAGTTTCCTGAGGGAATATTATAAAATAATAGCAACTAAAATATTTAAATTTAGGTCATGGTTTACCTGTCATTAACAGAGGAGCAATCATATTTCTTATGGGAATAAGATAACTTTAAAATATTTTAAGTATATTTGTACTGATTTCAGAAAGGAAGAGAGAGGGAGAGAGATAGAAACATCAGTGATGAGAGAGAATCATTGATTAACAGCCTCCTGCACACCTTCCACCAGGGATTGAACCTGCAACCAGGGCATGTGAACTGGTTGGAATCAAATCATGACTTCCTCTTGGTTTGTAGACTGGCGCTCAATCTCTGAGCTACACTGGCTGGGCTAAAATATTTTTTTAAATGTTTTGCTAATATTTATGTACCTCTCAAATATTCTAAGGGAGGAAATTCTCATTTAGAGATTTCAATTCTAAATATAATTTGTTCCAAAGCCTGGTCTTCTGATCTCCTGAGAAAGCATGATTTAGTGCTTAGTGACAAGGTTGTAGAAAACAGATCCTTTTCTGGGCCTAATCATGTTGCTGTATGACTTTGGGCAATTCACAACCTCTCTTTACTTCAGAGTCCTCAGCAGAAAATGGCAAAATAACACATATTCTATCTACTCCAATGGCTGATTCTTGGGGTCCTAAAATTTAAATATTATGAAGTTGTTTACAAAGAATATGTATCACTAAGGTGGTTACAGATCCCTCACATCCATCCATTAGTCAAAAAACTTTTTAAATTCTTACTACATGCAAAACCCTGAGCTAGATATTGCAGGGTTTACAGAATGGTAAACACAGCCTCTGCACTCCTTACAATATGTAGAAATAGGGAGTCAACTTTTCTGACTATCAAAATAAGGATGTATGGGAACCATCTCAATTCTCTAGATGAGAATGATGGCTGTTGTAAAATGCGTTAGGGTATTTTGGTTATAAATTTCAGATTTGAGATAGGCCAGCCCTTTGGGAGTATCTTCTAAGTGAGAAGTTATAAAGAGCTTTGAGGACATGAGCTGATACAGGAGAATTAGCCAGGGGAAGACTTGCTCATTCCTGGAATTCATGTTGATCAGTAACCTTGGTTCTGAAAACAGCTTAGAGCCAAAAATATCTTTCAGAGAGAGAATTTATAGGTCCATCAAGAAAGGAAAACATGGGGAAAGAAAGATGCAACGTTCTTCTATGAGCTTTGTAGTGGCATCAGTGGATATAAATCATAGGTAGGTGTGGGAGTGGGGGGGGGGAGGCATAGCTGCTAGAGTCTTCCCAAAAAATAATTTCTGAGAATCACAGTGACTGATCACCATGTGTAATGAAAGATAGGGCACATCAATGCTGATGGAGTTTTCAAGCCTGCCTAAGTGGGGGAAATGTTGGTGTTATTGATGAAGGAAAGAAATTAAGCATGCTGAGCCGGTTTAGATGGGGGGAGAAGGATGAGCTCACTTTGGCAAGTGTTTATTTGAAGGGAGAAAATGTAACAATGGAGTGGGACTATTCAGCAAGAATTAAAGACAACAGGGCTGGAACTTGAGTGAGAGAACAAGGTGGAAGTTACAGATTTGGGCGTAAATTGGGCAGACCTTATTCGGGAAGCAGACAGAACATTTGTGGCAGGAGAAAGAGCCCAGGACTCAGGCTGAACTTTCACAAGTGCTCAGTGTTTAGAGCTCAGAGAAAGGAAGGAGAAAAGCCCAGGGTGGGGACAGAGATTGCGCCAGAAGAGAGAATGTGTCACCTTGGAAGTGGGTAGAAGGTATTTCAAGGTTTTAAGACGGGTAATCAATACGCCCTTGAGCTTCTTTTAAAAGAAATGTGTCCATAAAGGAAAAGTAATAAGATGGTAGCTACAGCAGAACCAAGATCATACTGTGATGTTCTTTCCAAGTGAAGGAGGAACACACAGGTTGGGCAGGAAGTCTGTGCATATGAAGAGTTTGAAGATGCCAGAGAAAGGGACTAAATATATGGTAGGGACACTGTCTCTCCGATGGGATCCAGCTTTAAAGAAAAATAAGAACACAGTTTCCTTTGAGTTGAGAGAAGGACAAGAGCGCTAAACATGAAGGTTTAAATGGGTTAGAATGAAGAAGTAAAGTCTAAAGTTGCTCATTAGGATAGGAGTCCTTTGTCAAGTAAGAATATATATTTCAGAAGCATAAAAGAGGTTATGGAGTAGCTATTGGTAGACATATGTTATGCAACCATCCACAAATGAGGAAAGCACTTGCAGCTAAGCAGCGAGTACTGATTGGGTAGCAATCACACAAAAAATATTTGTTGAGCTCCTTCTATGTGCCAGCCGTGAGTACTTGAAGCCAGAGTCTAGAATTTACATCTTTCACTGGGCTCTGTGACCTAGGCTTAGGGGTACCAAGAATCAAGGGAGAGGATTATTTTGAGTGAAGTGAGAATAGCATGAAGAAAGTACTGGGCAGGCATCCAGAGTACAGCACTGTTTATACAATACTATTCCAGATTCTAATACTTTTTCTTATACTGACAAAATACTACCCTCAACATTCCTCAAAAATTGTATCTGGATCTTAAATATAATTCAGTTCAGTGTGTGTGTGTATGTGTGTGTGCATGTGTGTATGTGTGTATATGTGTGTGTGCATGTGTATGTGTGTGTATGTGTTTACATGTGTGTATGTGTGTGCACATCTGTGTTTAAGGGACTGATGGGGAGTGAGACAATGAGGCAGAGAAGCTCCACAGCCATTGATTTAATACACTTTGGTCTGTGTAACATGTCTCTATTAGCAAGGTTTCTTTTGGTTGTAATGGATTACCAACCTGAACTAACTTAAGTCAAGGAGTAATTTAATGGATCAAATAAATAACAACAGGAAAAATAAGATGTGGCAGGGCCTCCAGGATAAATGAAGCCAGGGCTGCCATGAAGGTGTCCTCTCCATCTCTCCACGCTGCCAAGTGTAAGCCTGACTATCTTCTACCGAACAATGACTCCTCCTCACAGAGAACATGGCCCCAGGCACTTGCAAAATCTCTTATGATAGCATTCTCTCTGGTTCCATTTAAAAAAAAAAATCTTTAAATAATTAAAAAAACCTTTATTGTTGAGAGTATTACAGATGGCCCCCTTTTTTTTCTGCACCTCCACCCATCCTACCAGTCTCCATGTTCTTTCTTCTTTACTTCTCTAGTTGTGGGACTTCCATTCAGCCAGATTGCAGGTGGTTCTGAATGATGGCTGTTCTGTATTTTAGTTGAACTTTTGATGTGGTTGTTGGAGGTGGCAAGTACTGGTGTTTACCTGTGCTGTCACCTTGATTTTTCCATGTGATAGAATTTCCAAACACCTTGAAAGAGCACTCTAAGTAGAATTATTCTGGACTTAAGAATTGTGGGCATGAGCACAGAAATCATGATTGACCTGCATTGTTCTGGTGTCCAATCCGGGCAACCAATGATGACTTACACATGGAGACTCAGGATATGTTAAAAGTTGTCTCCTGGAGTAAGAAACAATGAAGAGTTCCCAGAAAGGGGGAAGAGAGTTAGCATTTATAGGAAAAACAAATACGTGAATCATTTTAAATAAATACCTTTGTTATGACCTTTTTGGCAATGTTAGCATGACTCACTAGGTTTTCTTTGTATTTATCAAAAGAACTCATAATTAGTAGAATGGATAGATAAATGGTAGTCTGTTGACACCATGGGATATTATACAGCAAGGAAAATGAATGAACTACAGTTAAATACAACAGCATGGATGAAGCTCACACACATATGTTGAGTAAAATAATATATACCAAATTTTTTACCATAAAATAATATATTAAATATTTCCATTTATTAGAAAGTTAGTGTAGGATGTTGGAAGTCAGAGGGGCTTCACACTGACGGTAGGGAGGGTACCAAGGAGCTGGTAATATTCTTTTTAATCTGAGTGGTGTCACATGGGTGTGTTCACTGTATGATAATTAGCTAAATCATTAAGCTAATTTGTGTGCTTTCTGGAGTATGTTATAATTAAAATAAAAAACAGTTTTGTTTTGTTTTTCTACCAAAAAATGCTTGTTAGCAATGGGAGTGGGGAAGAGAAATCTACTCCAGCTTAGCTCTATTTCACAGACTAGGAAACAAAGGTCCAGATGTACTGAATGCCTGATTCTAGGTCTCAGATATAATTAGTAACAGATTCAGGACTGAAGCCTGTTCTTGTATCCCAAACTGAAATACAGAGCTTTCCACCTCTCTGCCATAGTATAGACATAACATGTATAAAAACACATATATCTTTCTAACTCTGGGACTGAAAGCTTCATTCATTCATTCATTCATTCATTCATTGGGCATCTTTTAGGGTGCTCCTAGTCTACTGCCCTGTAGTGCAGTGAATGCTGAATCAGAAAAACAGTGCTGAGGAACACATGTAGGGAGGCATTCTATCCTGGTTGGATCAAGGCACCTTCACAGAGGTATGTGTACTAGCTATTCAGAGAGGCACATGCTTAGTAGTTAGGTGAGGAAACTGGTGCAACACTTGGCCACATCATTTACCTGCCAGGCAGTCTGATCAAGCTGCATAACCTTGTGTAAGTCACACCATCTCTATGCTTCAGTTCCCTCAGCTATAAAATGGGACAAATTATGGAAGTTAATATATGATAATGCTTAGGAAAGTGCAGGCAAGTATAGTGGGTAACAGGGTGAAGAGAGGCTCAGTGGGAAAATTTGGCCTCAGAGGGGAGGACTATTTTATTACTGACACTAGAGGCCCAGTGCACAAAATTCGTGCACAGAAGGTGGAGGGGAGGGTCCCTCAGCCCGACCTGCACCCTCTCCAATCTGGGAGCCCTCAGGGGATGTACTACTGATGGCTTAGGCCTGCTCCCTGTGGTTCTCTACTCTCTGCAGGGCCTGCCTGCTCCATACCATGGCAATGGGCAAGCAGGCCCTGTTGGGCACTGCCTTCGGGCTGCACTTGCCTGCTCACAGATCACCAGGGTGGCTCACCAGCAGGCCCTGCTGAGTGCTTGCCTGCTCGGGGTCACCATGGCAATGCCTGCTGGGCTCACATTGCTGGGGTGATGCTGCCAGCACCCTGCCCTGGCTGCTATAGGTGCCACCATCATTGTCAGGGAGTGATGGTTAATTTGCATATTACTCTTTTATTAGATAGGCTTGTTTAAAATGCCAACATATGGTGGTCAGAAAAAGTGGACATTTTTTTTTTATTTTTTTTTATAGCTTTAAAAAATCCTCTATAGATAATGCAAGCCCTTATTGCCTACATCTAAAGTAGATACTCCCACTGCCTCCTCACCACCCTATACTCTACTAGATGCATAGTAAGTTCTATGTCAGTGTTTGCCACTATCATTGTTGCCACTTAGGAATGGAAGGCCAAGTAGGAATTCTCCAGAAGAATGCGGGTGGGCCAGTAAGGGCAATCTTCCTGACACAGGAAATACCACTTGCAAAGGCAAGTAGATAAAAAGAGCATATTCATTCAAACTATTAGTTCATACCCAAGCCAGGAAGGGCACTGGGCTTTCCTGAGAATAATAGTTCCATCATTGGGTAGGAGAGTGGATTTTTGTTAATCTTTTCTTTTCTTTGAGATGCTTTCTTGTCAGTTCAATATTTACCTCAACCCTTGGCACTGTGCTTGGTTGTCTTTCTGCTATAGAGAGTCAAGGCTGGCTTGAGACATCTGTCCTTGAGAGCACAATTCTGCCAACATACTATCTCTGTGCAGTGCTTCCTACTGCTCCAATGTGAGTGCTTACTTTGATGATAAGAATAATCAACTGCTCTGTCTTTTATAGGATTCTTAATGCCAACACTCTTTGAGTGCAATTCAATATAGGGAGGGAGAAAGCCCAGTTAAATTATTTATAAAAGCACAACTATAGAAGGAAAACTGCAGCTTGGTTTTCCCATCAGTCAATGACTAGGCTGCTCTCAAGGTAAGGGATTCCCTTACACAGAGGACTGTCATGCCACTGTGGGAGCCCACAGCAGAGGTGTGATGCATCTTACTGAAGAGTCTCAGAAGACCTGTCTTAGTCAGCGGGCTGCACAACAATATACCACAGACTGGGTGGCTTAACTCACACACGCTTGTTTCTCACAATTCTGGAGATTGGTGAGAGCCCTCTTGCAGACAATGCCCTCTTGCTGTGTCCTCACATGGTGGAGAGAGGGAGCTCCGGTGTCCCTGTTTTTATAAGGGTATCCATCCCATCATGGACCTCATCTAAACAGAGTCCCCTATCAGCCCCACTTTCAAATACCAGCCCATTGGGGATTAGACCTTCAACATGTAAATTTGGGGGGACACAAACACAGTCCATAGCAATGATGAATAGAATCATTGTAGGCATGCCAGACACCAACATATGTTATAGATAGGTGACTTAGCAAAACAAACAAACAAAATAACATACACAAAAAATAAAAAGCTCTTTCTCAGTCAAAATGAAACAAACCAAACCAAACAATAAATTTAATTTACCCAGAGAATATATATATATATATAT
Source organism: Murina feae (assembly GCA_004026665.1). Classification (NCBI taxonomy): domain Eukaryota; kingdom Metazoa; phylum Chordata; class Mammalia; order Chiroptera; family Vespertilionidae; genus Murina; species Murina feae. Next base: position 36,541 of record PVJC01008358.1, on the reverse strand, counting down.
ATATATATATATATTTCACCTGTAATTGTAACTCCTCTTTGGCTCCCCACAAAGATGGTCCTCAAACTAGAAAGTGAAACAAAATAAGAAACTGAATACAATAAGATCATCTAGAACCAAAACCCAGAATCTTTCCCATTGGAGAATGTGCCTTAGTCAAAAGAATATTTTTTTAAAAATATGTGTTTATTAATTTCAGAGAGAGAGCAAAGGAAAGGAAGAGAGAGATACATGGATGTGAGAGAGAAATGTTGATTGGCTGCCTACAGCACACTCCCTACTGAACATGTACCCTGACTAGGAGTCACTGGCGATCTTCTGGTGCATGGGACAATGCTCAATCAACTCAGCCTCACCAGCCAGGGCTAGATAGAATAACTTAATCCATGGATTGTCTTTTTTGAATCTATAAACCTCAGAACACTATGTGAAATAATTTGGGTCAAATAAAGAATTATTAAAAAAAACACAATAATATCCTATTATAAAGCACCACAATAGTAAGGGAACATATGATTCTGTAGTCTAAGCCAAATATATATCCAAGCATAATACTTAGCAACACAGTGCCTGGTGCCCTCCACCTCAGTGCGCCTCCTGGCGTCAGTGCTTGCTAGTTACGTAATCTTGCACATGGTAGTTAACCTCTATGAGCTTCATATTTGTCATTTATAAAATGGGATTAGTAGCATTACCTACCTCATAGAGTTATTAATAAAATTAAATAAAATTTAGCCCTAACTGGTTTGGCTCAGTGGATAGAGCGTCAGCCTGTGGACTCAAGGGTCCCAGGTTCGATTCTGGTCAAGGGCATGTACCTTGGTTGCGAGCACATCCCCAGTGGGAAGTGTGCAGGAGGCAGCTGATCCATGTTTCTCTCTCATCGATGTTTCTAACTCTCTATCCTTCTCTCTTCCTCTCTGTGAAAAATCAATAAAATATATTTAAAAAAACTAAATAAAATTTGGACATAAAACACTTGAAACAGTGTTTAAAACATAGTAAGCAGTCTTTAATTATTTACTATTTACTAGAGGCCCAGTGCATGAAAATTCATGCACTGAAGGGGGGTCCTTCAGCCTGGCCTGCCCCTTCTCACAGTCTGGGACCCCTCAGGAGCAGGAAGCAACCCGGTGATCAGGGGAAGGTGATGCCCCCATCACACCTCTGCTACTGCCATTGCTTGGCAGCGCAAGCCTCGGTCGGCCCTGGTTACCTGTGCCTGGGGCCAGCCCTGGGCAGCTGGGGGGCTGAGAGGACTGGGAGACTCCAGAAGCAGGCGCATGGCAGGGCTGAGAGGACTGGGTGCCGCCACCTTGTGGCTGTGGGTGCTGCCATCTTTGAGGGCATGACAATAATTAGCATATTCCCTCCTTATTGGCAGTGGACACTGCCATCTTTGAGGGTGGGACAGTCAATTAGCATATTTCCTCCTTATTGATTGTGGGTGCCACCATCTTTTGTGGCAGTGTGAGGGTCAATTAGCATGTTCACTCTTAGTAGATATAATTTAGCATGTTCACTCTTTAGTAGATATAATTTATTTACTTATTTATTTATTTACATATTAACCATGACTTCAGTACAGGTACATGACCAAAATCCTTAGGAAGGAGGCACCATGGTGAAATCAGAAAAATCAAAGTATAATTTGCCCCTGCAAAATGCCAGGGTAAGGGGCTCATCAATCTCCATGGCGCCCCCTAGAGCACAATACTTCTTGCTGCAGTCTGATCAGAAACTACAGGCTCTGGGAAAGTCAGAGGATGGTAAATCTCCAAACTCAACTCGTTTTGGTCTCCTATCCATTTCCCTGAGCCCAGTCTTCCTTCTCCTGCTCTATTTTCTGTACAAACCCAGGAGTCAACTTACATGTCACTTCTCCAAACCCACCCATCACTGGGACTTTTTTTTTTTTTTTAATTCTCACTGAGGATATTTTTCCATCGATTTTTGGAGACAGTGGAAGGGAGTGAGGAGGGAGAGAAGGAGAGAGGAAAAGAGAGAGGGGGAAATGGAGAGAAGAGGGGAGAGAGAGAGAGAGAGAGAGAGAAAGAGAGAAAGAGAGAGAGAGAGATTGGTTGCCTCTGTATGCTCCCTGATTGTGGCTGGGGATTGAACCTGCAACCAAGGTATGTGCCCTTGACTAGGAATCAAAACCATGACCCTTCAGTCTGAGGGGCGGATGCTTTTACCACTGAACAAAACCAGCCAGGGCATCACTAGGACCTTTAAAACCACATTAAAGGCCCTGGGTTCGAGCACACATCACTGCTTAGCTGGGCCACTATGAAGCCTCCTTACATGTCTACACTGGCTCCAAGGCAATCATTCCCTTCAAAATTTCCAGAGGAGCCTTCAAACCTGCAAAACCCATCATGACGCTACCAACGCAAAATCTGCATTTTGTTTAAGACACGTCTGCGCTCTGTACTTTCAAATCCTTCCGCTCCCACAGCCCTACTTTTACACTCTTCTCATACGGAATCAGCACAGGCCCCACAGCTCCCACATTCCCTCCCGCTTCCGTACCCTGAAGACACGCCTTTTCCTCCGCTGAGAATTCCTCCATTGGTTGGTCTACCCAGAAATCTCCAACACACCTTCCCATGCAAATGCCACCACATCTCCGGAGCCTCCCTACCTTCTGCATCACCCACCCGTCTGTGGCATCACACACAGCTCCAAAATCAACGTTCTCACCCTTTCTAATGGTTTACAGGGCTATCCTCCAGCACTGAGCCTGGATGTTGCAGACCATGGTAACAACAACAACAACAACAATAATAGCTTTTCCTTTGTTTCTAAAAATTGCCAGGCATGTTGAGTTTGGGGTAGATTCTAAGGTGCTTTGCTACGCCATTTATTAGTTTGAAACATATAAAATTGCTATTTCTATTGTTCCAAATGGTCTCATATTGGAGAGTTCACATAGTTCAACCTAAAGGCATTTTAAAAATTTAATCTTTACAACAATCCTAACAGATGCTCTTATCCCCACTCTCTGGGTAAGAAAACTGAGCCTCAGAGGTTTGCAGTAACTTTGCCCACGGTCACAGGACAAGCAAGTGAAGGATCCAAGACTCTCATCCCAACTGCCTGACTCTCAATGCTCTTAACCAGCACTACATCCCGAGTCTCAGAATTATTTGTTTAAGTGGTTAATCAACGGATAAAGCAATGACATGCGGGCCCCCAGAAATATGATGGCAAGTCCAGAGAGGACAAATCAGCAAGCTTCCTGGGCAGCAAGCAAAGGCTGTCAAGTTCTGAAATGAGTTAAGAAAGAAGGTAAGAGAATCCTTCAAGGCGAGGATTTCCTCCCCAGAGGAGGATAGATTTTCATCCGTCTGAGATGGTTTAAATATAATCCTTCGTGAAGGTCAACAAATTGGGCTCACCCAGTTCTTCCCAGCCTCCTTGTGACACTCAGATACATTGTCTTAATGGGGCTCAGCACGTGGCCTCAAAATGGGAAGGTGCTGATCTCTCGGCCCAAAATAACCTCTTCCCCTTCAAGCTCTCATCCCTCCGACTTCATCTTCTCTGTGACATATGTGGTGATTTTTTATGATGTCCTGCTGTATGTGAGAGAAAAATGTATCTAAAGCAGGCAGATCTCTCAAGGTGCCTAACACGATATTTACTGCTACATCTTTCAAAATGCGATTAAGTGGAACCGCTTTCCTATTTCGAAAGAATCCTGTAATACAAACTGAATATAAGTCCCTGACTTTGGCTAAAATTTATTATCAAAAATGAGAAACCCACACTATGAGAACAAAATTTTCTTAAGTGTGCTTTTGGACCAAGCATTATCAGATATAACAATTTTTTCCCCCCTCTCACTCAGCATCCTTTAGAAATATGGCTACTCAAATGTTAATTTCTTCCTGGTAAAACGTCTAAAAGATGAACCAGCATTTTTGTCAATGAGAAAGAGAACAAGCTAAATTACTAAGAGAAAATAGCACATCCACATAGCTAAGCAAGTGTTTAGCAATTCCCAGTTAGAGTCACTACCACCTCAAAATATTTCGAATGGAAAAGTTTTTATTCCATAACTATTATTCCACAGAAGCACAACTTTTCATGATGATAATAAATATGTATAATTAAAATTGCTCTAGGCCCTTATTTTTAATAAACTAACAAAAATAACTATTCTTGCACAGAACATTAAAGTAAAAATATTTTCAAATGATCTAGCTCATTTGATCCATATAACAATCCTTACCTCTTATAGCACCACTTTAGAAGATATTTAAAGGAAACTTGGATCAGAGAGATGAAGAAAATTGCTATGAGTCACAAAGCTAGGAATAGCAGGGTGGATTAGAACCCAGGCATTGTCTTGATTCCAAATCTCATGATCTTCCCACTGCATCTTTCTGTCCAGGGGACCAAATTTTTTTTTTTTTAAGTCGCATTTCTGTTTCAACAGTATAGAAAAATCAAGATCCAGAGAAAAATATTAAATTTTCTGGAGGAGGTACAATTTCTTAATTTTGGTAATTGAGCTTAAATATTAATTCCTCACATCTCATAAAAAAATACCAGTAGCTGACATTTATTGAGTATTTACATCTTACCACTGTACCAAATTACATGGATCATGTAATTTAATCCTTATAAGTCTAGACAGTTAGTCCTCTTCCCATTTTATGACTGTGGAAACTGTAGCCTACAGAGATGAAACTGTAAGATCTTACTTTCCCGACACATGGCTGGGAAAGTTAAGCAGCAGAGCTGTGGTCTGAACCTGTTATCAGCTGAAATCTAGACTCTAACCACCATACTGATTTGCTATGACAGTTGTTCTCAAAGCTTGCTTCTGTGGCACACAGTATCAGCATTCCTGGGAATTTCTAAAAATGTGAATTCTCTGGCCACACTTGACCTACTCTGGGAGTGGAGCCCAGCAATCTCTACTTTAGTAAGCCTTGTAGCTGCTTCTAAGACACACTGAAATCTGGGTAGACGGAAATGAGTAAATGGTGACCACCTACAAGGATTTATTGTGTGCTCTGTGCTATCAGGGAATCCAAGAAGGCAGTGAGAGAGGTGGAAACAACTCACCAGGTTATTGAAAATGAAAATCTTCAGTGGGTGGTAAAGCCACAAAGAAATTACCTTAACTGACACATGCAGAAACTGAAAACAGCAATGATGAGCAATTCATCGGGCAATATGTTACTCTGTGATCAAGGCTCAGCAAACTCCGGAAGGACTAAATGACGCAGAGTTTATGACTGTATGGTAAATAATCATCAATAAAATGTGGCTGTTAACAAAACTTAAGAAATGGATAATCATAGAAGGAAATGTCAGCTGTAAAATAAATAACTTGGGGTCTTAGTCACTTGGGGAAATTACAGGTATGAACACAGAATCAAAAGAAAAGAATGAAAATGAGCAGTGTTAAGAAAACATGGCAGAAGCCTTATTGCTCTTTTCCTATAAAATCAAGGTAGTTACAAAGACACCATGTGCTGGATAATGAAACTTCTGACCTGGCTAATATTTCAACTGATAAAAACAATGAATTTCTATAATTTTAGTAAACACTTTGCTTTGCCTTGATCCTTATCTTTGGTGTAGAAACAATAAATTACCTTGGCAGAATTGCTAAAATCTGGAAATTACTTTCCTTGAAATTTCTCTGGCCCCACTGGTTGTATCTTGCATTTATCTGGCTGCTGGTCTCTGCTGACCTGTGACTTTTCTAAAGGGCTAACTCTGCACATCAGCACTTCCAGAGAACCAGGAGTAGCTTCCAAGGGCATGTCATGTCATCCCAGTGTCAGTCATTCTATCTCTATAGAGGACTGCTTTTTCAAAGCAGAATGTGGAGGGACTAAAAAGTGATATTAAGAAGAAAAATACCCACAAGGACATATCAAAAGAAAAGGGATTCCAACAGAGACACCAAAAGCCATTATACAATAAATCTATGGGTTATTCCATTCATTTGATGGCTACTGATTTGAGGTCTCGTTTTAAAAGTCTCTATCAGTCATTTAAGAGCAAGCACATCAAAGAAAATGCATTAATTGAAGTTTTCAAAGGAAATATTAACCAGTACAATTGTCTAACTGGACTTTAAAAAAGATACAATAACTTCCTTGGGAGATAAAAAGGTATGCTCTTCTCTAACTTAATGTTTTGCAGCAATTTTCCATTCTCATATCAACAAAAAAATTTGCTAAATTAGCTAAAATGTGTTGACTACTTACTAAATGCCAGGAATCATTCTAAACTTGATACCTATATTATTTCCTAAATTTTCATAGCAATTCTATGTATGTACTATTGTTTCTTTCTTCCCATTTCATGTTTTACAAATAAAGACATTTTATGGCAAAGAGTTAAGTTACTCACCAACAATGGCTACAAATATTCTGCCCTTCCCTATCCTATGTACAAGCTGCCCCTCCTCCAAAAAGGTGGCACTCACATTCCCTGCTCTTGAATCTGTGCTGCGTGTAAGACCACTAGAATGTAGAAACAAATATTATAAGTATTCTAAGCCAGGTATTAAGAAGGCCTAGAAGCTTCTACATCTTGAAGTCTAGCCACCATGTCATAAAGAAGCCCACGCAGCCGTGTGAAGAGGCTCATGTGGAGCATAATCAAGACCCTGGATTGACAGTGTTTGCTGAGCTCCCAGCCAAGATCCAGCACCAACTTGCCACTTGTGTGAGTGAGCTATTCCTCCCCACAGAAGCAATCCTTAATACTTAGATCTCTCCCAAGATAGAATTAGTAAGGTCCAGTAGCAAGCAGAGCCTCCTGCCCCACCCTACTGGTTTAGTGATAAAACGAAACAATCACATCTAGTCAGTACTTCACTTTCCAGGAAGCCATGAATTTCCACACCCACTTGCTACCCAGTGAGGTGGTAAGAGCATGAGGCTAGGCTAGTTGGCACTCCTACTCTCCTTCTGCCCTGTCCTGAAGGTGAGTCAGTCCTCTGCTTTGCCACTTTCTGGCCTCAGCAGAGCATGGTCTTACTCCACCACTGGGAGGCAATAAGGCAGTGGGAGTTGATGCCTCATTTTCTCTGAGAAGGTGTTAGGACTAAGCGGGGAGTCAAACTTCCATCACACCCACTTGCAAGGAAGCAGTGAGAGCCAGCTCTCCACTCTGGCATTGGCAGAGCCCACCAGGAAGCCAGATATATATGTCCATCCAGCTCTCAAGCTATACCTCAACAAGGGTACTATCTTCTGTTGAAAAAGATTAAATAGAATCCAGAGTCCCATAAGATAATATCCAAAATGTCCAGGATATAATTAAAAATCACTCCTTGTACCAAGAACCAGGCAAATCACAACTTAATAAGGGAAGACAATACACAACTACCAACACTGAAATTAAACAGATATTGGAATGATCTGACAAGGATTTTAAAGCAACCATCAGAAAATTGCTTCCAAAAGCAATTATAAATTGCCTTGAGACAAATGAAAACATAAAAACAATCATCAACATTATCTCTCAGGCTAAGTTTATATAATTAGCAACTACAGCTATGCCACTTTTTCTCCCTCAAGGTACACAACTTTGTTTGCTCCGTAACAATACAAATGTTGTGTGCACCTGAAAATGTGTATATGCTGGCTCTCATTTTCCAAGGAACCTTGGAAACTATTATGCAATGGCATCTTCCACAGAACCCACAGCCACCATGATGCTGCTGGAGGAGGTCATCGCGAGGACGTGGCCACTAGTTGACCCATGAGCTGGACCCAGGCAATCTGAGGCTCCTCCACCGCCCCTGTCCTTGGAATGCATGTTCTTCCAAGTATGCCCGCACCAGGAGCTGTTTCAAGGACATAGCCTTGAGAGAGCAAGGTGTTGTTGAGACCATATGGACGGAAAAAATGACTGAATCCACTTAATGCCTTTATATAAACTTTCAAGATTCTGGCAGGCAGGTGTAGGGATGTACTCACCTTGCAGCCACCAGGAGGAGCCTCCTATGTAAGTTTCCCTGCTTCCTGACACAGCCTCCCAGTCTGGAACCCTTCAGTCCCTTTCTTTCCTCTCTCCTTGTTCTCCATGTAGGAGGGCCAGTTTCAGATTTCACCAGGGAAATTTCCCAGGCTGCAAACAAACAGATGCACAGCATTTACTTGTTTTACGCTAGTTGCTTACCAATTTCCCTTCAATTTCATCCTATGTATTCACCTGCTTAACTCCTATCTCAAAACTAAAAATCCTCTAATAAAAATGCCCTACAATATGGTAAATAGAAGAAATACTGAGTATTTGTTACTGGACGATGCCTTTTATTTACCCTTGACAGTGACAAAAATGCACTTCCTTTTTTTCTGAAGAAAGAAAAATTGTCAGCTTTTTACTGTGGGATAGAAAAACAACTGCTTTTGGTAACCTTCCTTCCTTTAGGCTTCAGGCTTCCGCAGTAGGACTCCAGGTGCCTCCAAAGCCTGCCTTTGCCTAATTCCTGACATAAAGCCTGAAATTCCACAATCAGAATCTTCGTGTATTAAACACTTTTCAATCTGCTGGCTCTTCTCTCAAAATGAAAATACTCTATGAGGTGATGTATCTCAGCGAAGGATGCCTGGTTAGATCTCAGAACACATGAGCACCCCTGGACTTGACTGCTCCATGTAACTTTGGACAAGCCCTTTTTTTGTGTGATTAAAATATTTTTTTTTATTTTAGAGAGAGAGAAAGGGAGAGGGAGAAAGTGGGAAAGAGAGAGAAAAACATGGATTTACTGTTTCGCTTATTTATGTACTCATTGGTTGATTCTTATATGTGCCCTGACCGGGGATTGACAGTATAACTATTTGCAAAGGATGGATAATGCACCTATCTGATCCCCGTGGCAGAGCTAAGAAGAAAAATAAAATGTTTGTAGATACTTGATACCATGCAATGAACTATGCAAAAACAAGTGATTACTACTTGATAATTTTTTATAGTTTCCCAAAACTGAGTTCTCATATCAGAACAAACTGCATAGTAATAGTGGGCATATCAAAAGGAGTCAGAGAACCATTTTCTGCACCTCAAGTTGCCCCTGCAGAGGTATTGGGTTGAAATGAATAGTTCTTGCAACACGTTCAATGAAGTGTACGCTCAGGACTGAGAGGAGGCTGGAGCAAAATATGCTATCTGTGCACATGATACATGGATGCGGACAACCTCCTAAATTATAAAAAAATTGGAGATCTTCCTCTGTTAACACTGCTCCTGGAGTGTGCTGGAACACTCCCTCCACCAATTCCTTTTTGTTAAAAGATTGTTCTCTGTTCTAACATCCCAGTACCTGAAAGCCTGCAGAGGTGTCAAGAGAAAGTACTAGAAAGAATATCCAAAGACCTGATTCAAATTTGATTTTACTCTTCACTGTATAATGAGACCAAGATGGAGCAGGTCTCAGCCTCCTTAGAAAGCTGAGCTAAATACTATATGAATTTGTATCTGTGGTTAGGAGACTTTTTTCCTAATTTGCTTCACTCTTTTGTTGGCAGCTGCTTTTATACCAAAAAAAAAAAAAAAATTATTTGTCTTGGGAACTAGTTTCTGATACTGAGTTTAATTTTCTTGCAGCCAAACTCTATGTAACATCACTCGGAGTAGTGACTGGCACTAGTTTCGCAAGTTGTGCATGTGTGGATTCTGAGAATTTTGTACTCTGTAGGGGAGGAAGAAAAACACAACTCAAGTTGAGAAAAAAATTATCCTCAAAAATGTTTCTTTATAGCCGTTTTTGAGAGCTTTGTTAGGTTAGAGGTTGAGAGAATGCTGAGGTGGTAAACCATGCCAGATGACAATGGAAAAACTCTGGTTTAGCAGTCAGAAAACCCAAGTTGCCCTAGCTGGTTTGGCTCAGTGGATAGACCGTCAGCCTGCAGACTGAAGGGTCCCGAGTTTGATTTTAGTCAAGGGCACATGCCCAGGTTGAGGGCTTGATCCCTAGTAGGGGGTGTGCAGGAGGCAGCCAATCAATGATTCTCTCTCACCATTGATGTTTCTACCTCTCTCTCCCTCTCCCTTCCTCTCTGAAATCAATAAAAATATATATTTTTGAAAATAAATAAAGCCCAAGGTGAATCCTTGGTTACCCACTAAGTGACTTTTACACAGCTGTATATTGGGATAACATCTAGCTTGAGATCAGATTTCCTAAGATGATTAAAAATAATGCAAAGAAAAGTCCTTGCACAATGAGGAAGTAAAAAATGTGCCTTTATCATGAGGATGGCTGTGGTGGGGGTGGGGGTGGGGGTGGGGCAGGGGGCAAAAGGGATTATAGAAGGAGGAGAATGAACCTTTGCCCCGGATCAGCAAAGCCATCATCATCTGTAGACCTCACAGGAGAGACTGGAAACCTGCCATTTATTTCAAGAAATGGCTTCTTTGCAATAGACCACAGATGCCCTGTAAAGGCCAAATTGTCCCCATGAGTTTCTCTTGAATGCTGTTTCTCATGAGGAATAACAAAAGGCCCATATTCCAATTTCTGGGATCCAGGATGGCAGCCATAGCTAGTAACAACCACAATAACCACCCCCACTTGTTTATTTATTGGGTCCTTTCTCTATAGGCCAAGCAAGCACTGTACTAAGTCCTTTACGTACATTATCTTATTTAACTTTTTCTTCCATTTTGTGAGATGGGCATTATTACTCCATGAAAAGATAAAAACCTCAAGGCATATTCACTATTCTATTCTGCCTTGCGTGATACACTAAAATACTTAGCCTTGTTAATATGTAACCCAGATGCCCCAGCTGCTAGGAATTTATGATCATTGTATAATTAGAATTTCAAATTTGGGGCAGTGACTGAGAATTATTATCATTCATTATGTGACCTTACAGAGGTATTTACTATAATAAATTGTCTGCACTACCTTTTGGAAAAGTCTGCAGTCTTCTTAAGCAGAGTCACACATATTTAAACAGAACAGAAATACAAATGAGCTATATCACCAATAAATAAGAAGGTGCTGGAGTTAACAAAAATTCTAAATATTATCAATGAAATATATACGTAAATACTGTATTTCAGGCACAGTTGTAATAATCGCACATGTATTATTTAATCTACACAACAATTCCATGAAAACCCCCGTTTTATTGATGAGAAAACAAAAGAAGCATAAATAACTAATTTTGAAAGAGTTAATTAAACATCAAGGACACGAAAAAGCCTTTAAGAAGAGAAGAACACAGAACACATGAAAGTACAAGAATCAGTCTTCATTTTTAGTTCAAAACAATAACAAGAACAACATAAAAGCTGTGCTCGGACTGAGGGACATCAATGATCAATTTACAAATAAATCAAGCTTGTATATCCCAGATATGTTAAAATTCACACCATTAAACCAAAGCCACCCAACTCCGTCTTTTTGCTTAGATGTAGTCCGCAGAGGTCCCAGGCACTAAGAAATTGCAAAGGCTTGCATTTACCATTATTTGGTGTTAGGCCTCAACTTCGCTTTTCTGTAATCCTGGAATTGTCTCAGACACACCACCTAGGTTTCATAATGTATTTAATTAGTCCTTGGTTCTTAGTTTCCATATAAAACTCATCAAATGGGTTGTCATGCCATCATTTACGGAATAGGTTTTGTGCATGAAGTCATCTGGCTATTCATAGTTAATCTCTTTTCTTTTTAAATAATTCAGTGCTGTTTCTGTTGTTTTTAATAAGATGAAATGAATAGAATGGGGCCTTTTTTATGGTTGTAAATAGTTTCAAATATCCCCCAGGTGATCTTGAATTTGTGAAATCCACTGCCTGCCTTTTGTAATTCTTAACTGGAATGCTTTAGTTCAATATTATGGGATCTAGCCTGAGTGATGCTCAAGTTCCCCATTTGCAAATGAAATAAAACAGTTTTTTTAAAAATTAGCAAATTTCCCTTCTGTTTCACATAGAAATTGGGCTGGCTTTCATATACATGTCCTACAAATATAAATACTAAATGCTTATGAAAAGCCAGGCAGTGCTCAAGGCTCTGGAGATATAAAGATGTTTAGGACGAATCCACAGAGAACTATATAAGAAAGGGCACCAAAGCCACTCAGGGGCCTGCCATTCAAAATTCTGGATTCTGTGTTATAACCTATCACTCACATTCTGCCCTGACCTCCCTCCTATTTTATTCTTCAGATGCGGAACTGGAACAAAGGTGACTTGAAATGGAGGCAAATCTCAGCTGTAACTAAAGGCACAAAGATCAAAGTTGGCAGCTACCCTGAGGTTCAGGATTAAGAGACTTCCTCTTTAAAATCAAAATTCCAGATGATCCAAATATAGGCAAATGAGCCCCAGAAGAACACTCAGCTTTCCGTGCTGAATCCAGGAAAGAAGCAAGAAATCATCACAGAAGCAACTGGGTCTGGCTGTTTCCAACCCCGTGGGCTCAATGCTAATTGCCTACCCCAACAGTGAGATCGCATTTCAAAATATGGTCAAACACAAAACAGCCAAGTCAATCAGGCATTAACTATTCAAGCACAATTATCCCAACACATGCCCAAGTATCAGCAGTGAGGCAGCTTAATTTGGGAGCAGCTCTGTAATCATCTCTCTGGGCAGCTGAGATTTTAACCTCTCCCCTCAGGCCTCCTGTGGGGGGGGGGGGGGGGGGGGG
>PVJC01008358.1:0-23795 GCA_004026665.1 Murina feae | reverse complement strand
GGCTGGACAGTCTGGCTGTCATAAGCTCTGTGTCTGGTTCCCTAGGGACTGAGCTCAGGCTTTCTCTCCAGCCTGGGCTTGGGTCCTGTGTGTTTTCTCAGCGTGAGTGCGGGCTCCCTTTCTTGCCCACCCCTCAGGCTTCCAGGAGGCTGAGTTGCCTAGTCCTTCCCCCCCCACTTTCCTTCTGCTGCTTCTGCTCTTTCTTCATCAGCTAGCTCTGAGCCTCCAAGGGCCCACGCGATGCAGAGAAAAGCGAGCGATTTCCTTTGTCTCTAATTGATGCTGCGCTCTCTCCCGGCAGCTTCTGACTGGCATGTTCACTCTGTTATTTAACAAATTACTCCACAGTCCGCCTCAGGACTACTGACATTTACAGCTAACCAACCCCTACAGTTACGGGTGTGTGGTAACTGACTTTCCTAGTCTTCCTTCTTCCTTCTATTTCAGTCCTGCAACGGGGTGCACCTATGCTATAGGCCTTCTGTTCTTTGGTTTGGATTTATGCTCACCTTTCATAACATGTGAGGGTCTAAAAAATAAATAAGTGAACGTGAGTCACAGACACAACTCTTTTTTATTTTTATTTATTTATTTTACATCTATTTTTATTGATTTTAGAAAGGAAGGGAGAGGGAGAGAGAGATAGAAACCTTAATGATGAGTGAAGATCACTGACCAGCTGCCTCCTACATGCCCCACACTGGGGATCCAGCCTGCAACCCAGGCATGTACCCTGACCAGGAATCGAACGGTGACCTCAAGGTTCATAGGTCAATGTTCAAACCACTGAGAACACTGGATGGGCACACCTTTTTGTGAAATAGTCACCCAAGGATATGTTTTGCTTGATTTGAGAGAGAGAGAGAGAGAGAGAGAGAGAGAGAGAGAGAGAGAGAAGAAAAAATCATTAATTGGCTACCTCCTCCTGTACATGCTCCCACCCCGAATCAACCCTCAGCCTTTGGTTATGGGACGACACTCCAACCAAGGGAGCTGCCCAGCCAGGTCCAGGCACAACCCTGCTTTGTATTCTTAAGGGACAAATACAGAGTCAGCTTTTTTACATTCACCTCTGTCTGTAAAGCGATAGCTGTTGTAACATATATTTTGTCCTCAACACCTGCTCCCTTTTGAGATTATACACAGCTTATGCGAAGGCAGCTATGCCTTGCAGTTCTCAGTTCAGATTCCCTCCAACTCGGGGTTTTGTTAAATTTTAGTTTTAAAACCATACCAGCAGTCCAGTGCTTGCTAATGATGCCTCTGGGAGCTGGACAAAGTCAACAGCAGCCCAGAGACGCTGGTGTCCATTGTTGGATGGCAAAGGTCAGTCAGAAATATCATTTGTTGCCCCTCAGATGCCTGGGATTAACTTTTCTCTCCCAGGGCTAGTCTCTGGGCCAGACGCTTTAATGTTCATTTCTCGTTCATATGTTTATCTCCTCTTGTACCCAAATTGTGAAAGCTGTGAAGACAGAGACTGTAGTATTCATATTTATCGAGTTAGGATTCAATATTGTTCCCTGGTACGTCAAAGCAGCTCAATACATTTTGACTAAATGAATAAAACTTTAATATGGTAGAAATAAACAAAAGGAAATGTAATGCCATTTGAAAGAAGAAAGAATAATCTGAGAGTCAAACATTTCCTCTCTACTCAAAATATTCCAGATGATATTCCTGTAGGCTACAGTAAAAACCACATTTTACTTGGAAGTAAAATGGCTGTGAGAAATTAAAAAGAAAATGGGAAATCATCAAATCATCACGGTTCTAAAACATCCAAGAACTGGAACCATGCAAGTGCTAATGTCCCATGGAGACAGGCCCACCAACTGGCAATGTGCATCAGAAGTTTTGCAAAAGTATAGTGGACACACTTGCAGGGGCTGGGGCAGGAGCTTAACCTGGCCTCTGGACCCCACCCAACACCCTGTGTGAGCCCTTTGCACACAGGGGTTGCAATGCAGGAGCAGAAGTGTGGGTTCACTGTGCGTTGTGCTGTCTTAGTGCCCAGGATGCAAAGTGTGATGCAGACAAGGGTCGGAGCCAGTCTCATGCCCCTGAACATCGAGGTCACGGGCCCCGGGGATGCATAGCTTTCAGAGCATTAGAAGATGGCGTCCCTGGCACTAATGTCAAGCTTCTTCGGTGGGACCTGTGGGAGCAAGACACCATCAAGTGGCTTCCCAGCACGTCAGTGCAGGTGGAGAGCTGAAGAGAAAGGACAGGAAGAAATGGATGCATCTCGTGTGGGAAAGAGAAGGGCAAACACCCCAAAGAAAGTAAATACTGGTTAAAAATGTGAAGCCTACACATCCTACGTGGGAAGCTAGAATGAAAGCTAGGACACATTGCCTATGCACACTTAAAGAGATGTTTTCTTTTTCACTGCAGAAACTTGCACAAGTAACAAGGTGCCCTCCAATTTGAAATCATAAAATACTCTGCTTTGAGATGGGTATCTCTTAATCTGTGTTCTATCATTTTCCTAAGAAAATTTCCTCTAATCCATTCAGTCTGATATTTTGTACCTCAAAAAAAAAAAAAAAAGATATTGTTTGAGAAAGAATCAGAGACTGTAAACCAGGACTGGCAAATGCATCATGAGCAAACTGACATCATCCCTTCCTACACCCATGACACACCTAATGAGTCAAGACCTTGACTGCAGCCTTGGAATCCAGGTAAAGTACAGGATACTAGTAGCTTCTGTCAATGGATCTGTGCTGGTATTTGCGGTTACTCCTATTTGCCACCTTCACTTCAAAGATATTAATGATGCATTCCAAGCATTAGAGCACAGGAAAGGAGCTTTGCTGTGCAGTTATTACCAGAAACTGTGGCTGGTTTCCACAAGGAACCGTGGGATACAGCCTGCAGTTTGGGGATAAGGGATCATCGTGGGAGGAAGAACTTGCTCAGGTAGCAACTTGGTAAACTTACACCTGCCTCAGTATGTGTCTCCAAGGTGCTGGCGAGTATTACACGGCACTGGGGAAACTGAGGAGGCCTACGGTAATTTCTAAGGAGGTGGTTTCTCAGGATTGGCAGGTTATAGGATAAGAATTGGATGACATTTTCCGTGGCCATCTTCCTAGAAGTGATAAGGGAAAGCATTGGAGTGTGTTTCCTTTCTCCTGGAACATGATCTTCACAGAGAGTGAGGGCCTTCAGTCAGAATGCTAATGCGTGAGTAAGTGCATCACAGAAACTAGCAGAACCATCCTGTCACAGTGTGCCCTGGTCAGCAGCATCTTCCCAGCCTTTCTTCACAGGGCCCAGAATAAGAACCTTGAAGAGCAAGTTGCTCCTTCTGTGGGTTTGTGAAGCTATCCTTTGAGTGTTGTAGGTTTTCATGTAGGAATTTCCTCCTTTGATCCTCACCATCACCCTACCAATTATACCCACTTTAAAACAAATACACTAAGACCCGCTGAGATTAAAGCACCCACAGTCATAGAACCCGAAGTGGCTGAATCAGGATTCGGACCAGGTCCTTCACAACAGAGCCAGTGTTTCTCCCACACGCATACTGTAAAACCACTGGAAGACCTTGAGGACCAGCTGTGCCCTTTCATTCTCGCTCTCTGGCCTGAATTTTAGAGGGTGTCCTTTTCCCCAGTCATCCCTGGCTGCTCTGTGTGTCCAGGCTGGGTCTGTAATAGAACAGGGAAGGCCCTCCTATATAGCTTCACTCTCTACAGCAGAAGGAAATTCACAGCACTCTTCCCTGAGCTTTCACTCCCTGGCCCAGGGAGTGTATAACCAGGCTATTAAGAACCTCAGTTGTGGAGTCTGTCTTTGGTTATTTTAAACCACAAACATATAAGATTATATTAAACATATAAATACTCTCCATAGGTTTGTTCATTGGCGGGACTAGGAGACAGTAAGGTGGAAGTAAAATCGTTCTCTGAGGTTTCAACTCCTCCATCAACACATGTGCTTTGGGGTGAAATTACCAACATTTAGCAGCAGGTATGAAACAGTATCAACCAAGGAGAACGGGCAGGTCCTGGGAGCTCCCCTGCTGTTCCAGACCTCATGAATCCTGGGGAGATGTGGTAGGATGTGGAGTGCAATGGGAGGACTCAGGGCACTGACAATCTACCCACTAATAAGAATGGTTTTCAATATTTTAAAAATTGGTGGGGCCAAAATGGTCCCTAGGAACATCGGCCCTGGTTATGCTTCTTAAAATGTGACTTAAGGACAACCTGACTGAATATTTTAATGTGCCAAGAAGAATCTGTTGCTCAGAAGAGGGCTACTGTTAGCCACAGAGCATGGAAGTGGAGGCAGATACTGTCCTAATGCTGATCTAGACACTTGGGTCTGCTGTGTATGACTGTGATGATGGAGAGGGACCCAAATGGCTCTTGGAGTCTACATCCGTTTCAACAGTTGAGCTACATCACTAATCCCCTCACTCTGCTGCCATATCTATTTTTAAAAATGTATCTTGTTTGAACTTCCATGCTGCCTTTCCCTGTGAAACAGCTAAGATGAAAACATTTTTACACAACCAAGCACATGTGGAGCTAACTTGGAGGAAGCAGTAGATGTCTGTTATATCACTGTTTTCAGCAATCTTCCCTGATCAGCTTTAAGGCCAATAATTAACAAAGATATTGGGCAAGACTACATTCCTACATCTTTTAAGAAAAAGATTGATCTCACCATGCCTTGTATGTTTAACGGGGAGAGTCTCAAAAGAACTGTTAGATGCCAGCCAAGTTTCGCATTAAACATGATAGCTACAAGGAGAAAGAAAAGATGACAAGTCCAATTATTTCCCAAGTGCTGGGAAGGCCAAAAGTGTCAACAGGTTCAAGGATGTGTGAGTAAGTCCACAGACGTCAAATCTGAGCAGGTTAGTGTCTTCTCAAGTCCTTTGAGATTTACGTGCTGGATATTGTCTTTTACAGATGGTGCTGTCAACTGTGATTACAGTAGCGCCCCCCCCTTATCTGTGGGGGGTACATTTCGAGATCCCCAGTGGATGCCTGAAACCCAGGATAGTACCAAACCCTATGTGTACTGTATTTTCCCCTATCCAAACCTATCATAAAGCTTCATTTATAAATTAGACACAGTAGGAGATTAATAACAATAACTAATAATAAAATAGAATTATAACAATACTATACCATAACAAAAGTTATGTGAATGTGATCTCCCTCCCCACCCTCCTCCCTCCATCCTCCCTCCCTCTCCTGAACTCTGTATCTTCCAGCCCAAATCTATTTCTGAATCTATGTAAACATCCCTTACTTGCAGTGAATGGCTTGGTATCACTCATTTCAGGGGATCATTTGGTAAAGCCTTTGTATCGGCTTAATGCTTTCTGGCATAACACATTGTCATGAACTGGGACATGTTTTTTGTTCATGTCTTACATCCACAAATTTAATGCCTTTTGCATTTTAACTAAGCACTATCACACACTGTGGTCATAACTTTTGCAGTTTAAGGTATGACAACAAAAGTAGCACAAGTTTGTTGTTTCTTCTTCACAATTTCATAGAAAGAAAATTTGTTCTTTCTGTAGATCTTAGCAAACTCAGCACATGATAATTTTTTCTTTCCTTAATAAGTTCAGAACTTTCACTTTTTCACTTAAAGAAGGCACGTCTACAGCTTCTCTATGGCATATCCAAATTGCCAGCATCACTACTCTTGCACTTTTGGGCCATTATTGAACACAAACACTGTGATACTGGGACAGTCTATCTGATAACCCAGACAGCTATGAAGTGACTAAGGGTAGGTAGGGTCTCCAGCATGGATACACAGGACAAAGGGATAATTCATACCCTCGGGTAGACAGAGTGGGATGGTTTAAGATTTCCTCGCACTATGAATGATAGGCAATTTAAAACTTATAAATTATTTATGGAATTTTTTCATTTAATATTGTTTGACTGTAGTTGATCGCAGACAGCTGAAACCATGGAAAGTAAACTGGAGGATAAGGGGGGGACTGCTACATTAGGCTGGTTGAAAACCGAATCTGACCCACCTGATGGTATCCCATGGGACTGTGGAGGTCAGCTCCAGTCTAAATGTCTGATATGACTAACCCTAGTTTCTAGTCCTCCAGCCTCTAAGTGTACCACATATGAAGGGCTTGAATACAGTGATTTGGAGGCTTACACAATCATTGGAAGGGCTGGGGCAGTAAAGAGCAAATAGGCCATTGCTGAAGATCTCTGCCTGTAGCAGGATGACGGATGGTTTCTAAGAATTTCCTTCAGCAGGCAACACTCAGTTAAGGACTCAGAAATAGCCACACTGTCTCTTCATCAGTGCGTAGAACACGAAGTAGGTAATTCACAGGAGCCTGCCAGAAGCTCCTTCAGACCTCCAGCCTGCCATCCATTCACACATCTCCCTAAACTGCCTCTGGAGTATAATGGTCTCCTTTTCCACCCACCTCCTGAATCACATAGGCTCCTCTCATTGGCTGACTCTAACTTAGAACTACATGGAGAACAGAATCCTGGGAAATGTGGTTCCAAGCTTCTCCTCCTCTTCACAATGGAGGTGATTTCAAGCTGACAACAGAAAACTTAGCACAATCTGGTAAAGGCCATGCTGCTGAATACATGACTATGAACTTGTAGCCCTGAACACTCTGAAATAGCCACATCTTCATATAGCCTTTTATAAACGAGCCAGGAACATTCTAGTGTCCTGGAGGCTCAGGGACAGAATCTTACTTGGGGACTTTCTAAGAGAGGGACCCTGGCTGATTCCTAAAACTTGGTGGTTCTCAAACTTAAGAAAAAAAAAAGAATTGGAAGAAATGATGCTTTTTGCAACATGCCATGCTCTGCCAAACACCTTAAAATAGTCCCACAGGGAACTGCTTCAGATGGAACATGGACAATTTTACCAGGAGAAAAATTCTGTGTGTAGAACTGGGAGCCCACACGTTCAGAAAGAAACAAGCTGTCCAACTAAGCATGACCAACCGTTTCATTAATATTCATGTGTGGCTTGTTCGTTCCTTTGGTCATCTGCTAGGCTTGCTACCAAACAAGTGGTAGCAGGCATCAAAGTTTAAGGATGAGTTTTGGGAGAAAATTTTGAGAAGATTATTTTCTCTAAAAGGACAGGTTTTATTCCCTCTAACAACTTTAAAAGGATTCCCACTGTGATGGACGAACACCAGGCCAATGTGCCCCTGAGAGTTTATCATCATGCCGTGCATTTAGGTCAGCCACTTGAAACGGTATTAAAGTATTGGCCTAACAAATTTTTAGAAGATGAAGAAATGGTAATAACTTGCCAACCAATTACCCCCTAATGACCTGCTGCTACTAGAAACAACATTTTCAAACCTGAAATTCTATGCCTGCATATCTGTAGACATTCTGTGCCAGAATGTTCTGACCAATGGCTCAAAATCATGGAAATTTGCTGAACTAGAAGACAATTGCATGCAACCTATCCTAGAAACTCAATGCAATAAGTAAAAAGGGTATTCTATGAAGAAAGCAGAAAAAGAATAGACATTTAGAGGAGAGAGAGAGAGAGAGAGAGAGAGAGAGAGAGAGAGAGAGAGAATGCACTAACATTTTTAGCAGATCAAGAGCATGCCCTGGAGTTTACACACTGAGGTATCTTCTCCTTCTATGACTTACCTACTGGTACTGAGAGAGAAATGAGAGAGTTCCTCTCCCAAGAATCATAAAACTTGCCCAGGGGTAGGGTAGGCCTCTGGAAAACATGGGGAAGGGATCCCAACTCTTTCCAAATGAATGTCCAACATATTTACTTAAAAACTGTGTGATGGATTATCTTGCCACAACCAAAACCAGATGATGGAAAAGGACATCGTATGCCTCAGAAAGAAAACTCTCCTGAGGACAGTGCTCTGAATTGCATGAGCCAGACGCAAAGAAGGAGTCGAATTCAGTGGAGTTACAAGCAAGTGTATACTGAAACTTGAACCATCTCTGACCCTGCCAGCCTTGTTCCATGATGACTTCTCATTACTCTCAGGGTAAGTCCTAAGAAACTTACCATGGCCTTCAAGGTCCTAAATGGTTGGACCTCCGTCACCAGCCCAGGCTCCTGGTGCTTCTCTCCTTATCTACCCACCTCCAGCCACACTGGCTTTCTTAGTGTTGCTCAAATAAACTAAACTTATTCCAACCTCAGGGCCTTTTCATGCGCTATTTCCTCAATTCTCCACTTTCCTACACCTTCAAAACTATCAGACTTTTCCTAGCCACTTCATGTAAAAGGATTTGCTTCACCCCAACCCAGCCAATCTCTGTTCAGTTTCTCTCCTTTAATTCCATCATAACACTTATCAACATCTGAAATTATATACTTTTAAAAATCTAACCCTAAACCCCATAAAAATGAAGATTTGATCTTCCTCGATCATGACAGTAATGAGTTGAAAAAGTGTACCACC
Source organism: Murina feae (assembly GCA_004026665.1). NCBI lineage: Eukaryota > Metazoa > Chordata > Mammalia > Chiroptera > Vespertilionidae > Murina > Murina feae. Next base: position 15,361 of record PVJC01008358.1, on the reverse strand, counting down.
AAGAGAGAGAACTCTTAGAGCCACACATACATGCTCAACTAGCTGTTCATTTATTCTTTCATTCATTAAAAAAACAACACAAAGCATTTATTAATTGCCTGCCCTGTGCCAGACACCAGGGATACAGTAATCAACCAAATCCCTGTCTGGAGCTTATATTCTACATGCAGAAATAGCCAATAAATAAATATGACCTCAGGTACAGTATGAAAAAAGTTAAACTGAATATGAAACAACGATGCTTAAACTGGTGTTTTATATGGGGTGTTCAACAAAGGCTTCTCTAAGGAAGTGACGTTTAAGCAGAGACCTAAAAGAAATGAGGAAGCTATTATGTGATACCAGACAGGAGTAAATATTAGTACCTGCAGAATAACTAGGAAAAGCAAAGGCCCTGGGGTGGGAGGAGCAAGGAGGTCTGGGAGGCTGAGAGAGTATGAAGGAGACAGAGGTAGTTAATGACACTGACTGGTCAGTAGGGCCAGACCCCAAGAGAGAAGCTGTGGAGGCTTATATTTAGGTCTTAGGGGAATCAAAGAAAGCCCTGGGAGAGTGGCAGCATGAGGTCTGGCCTACCCCATTCTCTTTGGGACTTCTAGGGTTTCAGCATGAATCTCATTACTTGACCAGATGTCCACATTCATGGCAGGCAGCCTTCAGGGCTGCATCCCGGGAAGAGACAGCAAGTAAGAAAGAAGGAGAGTTCCTCGGTACAAGCGTTACACTCCAGGGACCACAGGAAAATCTGGGCGACAAAACAGGTGGAGGTAAGAGCCTTTGGGATTCAACTGTTAAGGAAACGATGGCCTATTTGACCTGGTTTGGGTAATCTCAGATAGATTACTGAGAACTGGTTATTTGTGAAATATCTGTATCAACAGGCCTGCGAGAGAGAGAGAGAGAGAGAGAGAGAGAGAGAGAGAGAGAGAGAGAGAGAGAGAGAGAGAGAGAAGAGAAAGAGAGAGAGAGGGAGAATGGTATTAAACCTCACAGATATTATCTGAGGTGTCAGTGGGGATGAACCTGGAGTTTATAGCACATACTTCATTTTACATGGAAGAAGCTAAGGCCCAGAGGACTGAGGTCACTTGCCTAAATGTGCACAGCTGGTCAAGAGATGAGGCCCAGGTCTGTCTGTGTCTCCCCTAGCTGAGCTCCCTCAGGACATAGTTCTGGTTTCTGATAAACACATTCAGTCCACATGGTTTATGCATAGGACATACCCACCCAAGGAAGAGAGCCAATGAAGTAGAAGGAAGAACTCTTTGAACTGGTGTGTTGGTGCCACCAAATCCAACAGGAGGACCGACTGCAGCACTGAGCATTTTTTCCTGTTCTGTACCACACTGCTACTTCCTTCCACACTTTGAAGCTATTCAGGAACTTGCTGACAACACAGAATTCCAGAGAACAGAGATCCCATTAGCAGACAAAGCAGAGTTTAATATTTGCTTGAATTTTTTCTCTCCCATATTTTCTCTTCAAAGCAGAATTCTGCCAATCTAGCCCACATCACCTGACTGTGGGGCTGGCTGAGGGGTGCACCGTGCGTGTGTTTGTACCTACACAGGGGCCACTGGCATCTGATTGCTCACTTAGCACGAGCCTGCCCTCCTTGACAATCTTAGTAAGGGCAAACCAGGATGAGCCATTGGCCTAAACAATATGATCACGCTCTCCCTCTTCTCACAAATGTTTAGTCAGTGTAAGTCTGGCTACTCCTCAAGGATATCCTGGAAGCAGAGGTGACGCTACTCAAGGAGTATTGATGTTCCTCTCCTTCACACACCCCCTTCACCCCGCAAAACATCATTAAACTTCAGTGATCTCTCCTCTTCATTTTTCTCTTCCCATTTCTCTCTTCTCATGGTGTGTTAGTCAGGGTTTTCCAGAGAAACAGAACTAATGTGATATACAGAAATATATGAGGAGATTTAGCAGAGGAAATGGCTCATGTAATTACGGAGACTGAGAAGTCCCACGTTCAGCCATTTGCAAGCTGGAGACCCAGGAAAGCCAGTGGTGTAATTTCATCCAAGTCCTAAGGTGTGAGAACCAGGGCTGCTAATGATATGACTCCCAGTCTGAGGCCACAGGCCTGCGAATCTGGGTGGGGAGATGTGGGATCAGGAACAAGCAGCTGATGTAAGTCCAGGATCCCAAAGGCCAGACAACCAGAAGCTCCAATTGGTCCAAGGACAGGAAAGATGGACGTCCCCGCTCCAGAAAGAGAATTTATTTGCCTTTCCTCCACCTTTTTCTCTCGATTTGGCCCTCAATGGAATGGATGGTACCCACTCACACTGGGGAAATCATATCTCCTTTTTTAAAAAATATATTTTATTGATTTTTTTACAGAGAGGAAGGGAGAGGGATAGAGAGTTAGAAACATCGATGAGAAAGAAACATCAATCAGCTGCCTCCTGCACACTCCCTACTGGGGATGTGCCCACAACCAAGGTACATGCCCTTGACTAGAATCAAACCCAGAACCCTTCAGTCTGCAAGCCGAAGTTCTATCCACTGAGCCAAACCGGTTAGGGCGATCCTATCTTCTTTACTCATTGTACTGACTCAAAAGTTAACCTATACCTGAAGTTCCCTCACAGATGACCTCAGAAACACTGTCTTACCAGCTACTGGGGTATCCCTCCACCTAATGAGGCTGACATAAAATTAACCATCCCAGTGAGTCCTCTGATCACTCATTACCACCAGCTCTCAGCTCTGTGTCAGCAGCTCTGAACTCCCTGCTAACTTCTCACTGCTGGACAGCATGGTCTGAGCCTCAGAGAGATTCTGGCCATTCCCTTCCCAATCCCACCTCCCCACTCCCTTAGGAGAATCCTCCCCTTCCTTATCTATTCAGTTAGGAAGCTGCTCTACAGTCCACACAATCTCCCAGGCTAGAAGCGCTCCTCCCCTGACCTTCTTACCAAAATGGCCACCTCTCTTTGCAATTTCCTCTCATTCTGCCCCTCCCGCACCACTGCTGCCTTGAGTGTGCTCACCTCCTGCAAGGATGTTAACAGCAGAATCCTTGTCATTCTCCTGATGACTTGTCAACTCCTCTCCCCCAACCCTCTCTCCCCCCTCCACACACACTTCAAAAGAGTAAAGGGAATTCCCAAGCAGGACTCTAAGGATTGGATGTAAACACCACCATGGAATAGGGCCAACCAGAGTTCCTTCTTTGAAGATGACAGCTAAGAACGTAAGTTCTGGGACGTTTGCTCACAGAGAAAATCCACCTCATCACCTTACAGGCCCACACTGAATAGAAGGAAAGGGGTGTCGGAACAATGTAGGTTCTGAGCAGCATTCTGGGTTCTCTGGCTAGGCCACATGACCTCCCTGAGCGTTGACCTTTCCATTTCTACATTCAGACATTGACACTGTCCGTTGGGAGAGCCGCTGTATAGCATGACAGCGTGTGCAGTGGCCATCTCTCTGCCCCCTCAGCGTAAATGACACCGATTCAATGTTTTTCTCAGCACGGCCTCGTGCCTTCCTCCTTATGCACACTCATGCTTCTCCCGGGGAACGCTGCCTGGAGCCTGAGCGGCTGGGCAGTCGGGCAGGTGCACTGAACTCAAGGGCGTTTGAGGCGAGCAGCCTTTTCTTCTGAGCGCCGGGCCAGGCTGCAGGCTCTACTTCCACCGGCTGCCTGACATATGTGGCCTGCTGCAGACTAATTTCTTCCGACATGTTGCCTTGAATGCACAGTCACAGAGCATGTGCTAAAGTGCTAAACACACCCAAACTGTGCACTTTCCAATCTGTGAAAGCTTTTCGGTGGATCCAGCCTTTCCTCCCCCGCCCCCCCCCCCAACCCGAGGCATGATAATGGAGCGGCACATGGACACCGCATTGAGGCAATCTGTCATCTTGCAAATGCTTAATAGCGGCAGCAGTACCTGCGTGTCTCTCGCTGAGAGCCAGCCAGGCACCACCCAACAGCTGCTCTTCTGTGGAAGTTGTACCGTGTTAATGGGCTCGCAGACAAAGAACGGACTATGCGGTGTGGCCCCGGGTCCTTGTGCAGGCTGGAGGGGAAGCCCAGAGCGAGCGCTACACTGGAAAATCACAGGACTCCTTCATTTACAGGAACTGGCTTGGCGCCCAAATGAGCTAACATGTTCCTTGAGACTTCAGACCTAGGGAGATGGTCCCCCAGCCGTCTTTAACAATCATGACAGCTAGCAGGTTAGCTGGCACTGTAGAATTTATGTGTTTTCACACTTTGAACTTTGCTATAACCCTATCAAGGTACTATTTTACTGATGAGGAAATTGAGCCCTAGGAAGTTTCAACACCATACACAAGTTCATGTGCTGATAGCAGTCAGGCTTGCCCCTGACTCACGCTGTGTGCGAGTGCCTGGACTTTCTGAAGAACTATCACCACTCTGACTCACAGCCCCTCCATTTGCATGGAGATATCACTGCAGCAGCTAGAGGACGCCTCTGAGAGAAGGAGCTTTCAAGGGACCAGCTTCTCTGTTAGTTTTTAAGTCTCTTATCTGCCAGCAAGTTAAGGGGGAATGCTAGAGCAGCAGACTTCTTTCAGAGTCTTATCCATCTCACTGTGAGGCAGGTCACTCCTCTGACCTGCCCGTGTCGATGCTGTGGGAACACTGTGGAATGGCATGAAGTACCCTATGTGGCCAATACAGGCCCGTAACCACTGCAGACAAAAAAGAATATAGACTAGATGTAGAAATCAAACCCAAAATGCTGCTACTGCTACTAAAATAATAATACAGCTAACACAGCAATAAGACTTTTAGGCAGCACTTCCTTAGCCTTTGCCATGAGGTAACACCTAGGTGTTTACATTCACTCTCGACTTCTCTCAACAACCCCTCATACAGGTGTTTTTATCCTCTCTCTACAGATGGGGATTCTGAGGTCCAGAGAAGTTGAGTAACTTGCTGGAGGTTGCAGAGCTTGTACATGGCAGAAAGAGACCAGACTCTTCAGGTCTCTTGACTGGGTGCTATTTCCTCTGAGCACTTTAATGTATAATGATCACAATGTTTGTGCCCTCCCCGTTCCCCCCCCCCCCCTACGTCAAGGATATAGGCAATTCCCAGATTAGTGAGTGATGTTCAGGGTGTTAGCACATGCATACACCCAGTGTGGCCAAGGCCCAGAAAGACTAATAGGCGCACAGCTGTTCCTCTGGCCATCCAATGGTAGTCCCTCTTCCTAAGCATTCAGAAAACGAGTTTAATTGCCTGCTTTTCACCTTCTGTGCCTGGCTGCCAAGAAGCGAAGAATAAAAGGCCAGACCCTGAAAACAAAGAACCTGTACATTCAATCGAACCCTCTGACAGTTGTTTTAAAATATCTGTGTATGTGCGCACACACCCACGTGCATGTCACACGGGTGAGGGAGAGCAGAGAGCCGTAGGCTGATTCGTGTCCTTTTCTGCCTCCTGACAGCTATGAAACTACAAGTGGGTAGATGATAGCTGAAGATAAAAATAGGCATTATACTGCGCTTTCTCTTCCCAGCTTTTTAGTCCCGCCAGCTTGAAAGCATATTGTAGCATTTTATTGTAGTCTGGGCTCTTGTGGCTTCTCTTGTTTGTGATTCCTTTTTGGAAAACTAGAAACATTCCCTCTCCACAGAGAAATGAACTCGAGTAAGTGAAAGCGAGAGGCAGCAGAGTGTGTGTGTGTGTGTGTATGTGTGTGTGTGCGCTCGCGCACTAGCCTGTGTGCATGCACGCCTGTGTCCCTCTCAGCGCCACTAAGAGAAGACGGGCTATAGAGCGTGAATCTGAATAGAGCGGAAATTGGAAATTGACACAGCTGTTTCTGTTTAACTGTAACCATTTTTAGAATTTCAGGATGCACTAAGCTTCCAAACTAGGCAGTCCATTCAAGCTTGGGATTAAACATTAACGGGGGTGAGGGGGTGGGAGAAGGGGGAGAGGATGGTGAGGGGGGGCGGGGTAATGTGAACACACTGCACGCAGCATCCCATCGTGCAGGTCACATGGTGCAGCACAGGTTGGCACCCTCTTTGTCTCGCAATTACACAGAATTCTACAAGTAGTTGCATGACAGGTCTCATCCCAAGCCCCTTCCTTTCCCACTCATCTTCTCCATTCCTTTTCCTGAATTTTTAGTGAAAGGTCACATCAGGGTTTCTAAATGAGGTTCCCTGAACCAGGGCACCCCCAACTGCTGTGTGCTCAATAACACACATTCCTGTGCCCACCGCAGGTCTGCGGGATTTGAATATACCAGGAATCTGAATTTTAATAAGGACTTCCCTCCCCCTGCCCCAGTTATTCTTACAAACACTGAACTTTTCAAATGCCTAGTAAAGTAGCAAAGAAAGAGACCTCTGATGGTGCCCTTGCTTGGTCTTAATACAGGCTCTACCACTTTAAACCTGGGGCAAAACAAGACACTCAGAGATATAGGATGGATGACCTCGGTTCTGTATATTTATCTGCAAAATGGTACCTAGAGTAGAAGGTTCTTGTGACAATGGAAGAAACATATGTAGAGGGCAACGATCTCAACTGGGACTGGGGTGATTTTTCTCACCCATCATCCATGTCTGGACACATTTCTGATGGTCAAAATTCGGGCCCAGGGTTCTAGACATCCTGCAAGGCACAGGGAGGCCCCCAATAAAGCATTGTGACCCTAAAATGTCAATAGCTGACATTTTGAGAAACTCAGGCCCAGAGCCCAGCACACCACCATGCCTGCCTTCGAATTCTGGGTGCCACCAGTCTAGCTCTGTGATCTCAGGGAGGCTGCTCAGCCTTTTGGAGTTTCAATGTCTCCATCTGTAAAAGGAAGATAAAAATACCCACCTCACAAAGTTAGTGAGGGCTTCATGAAGCAATATAAAAACATGCCGGGTACCCTTTCAGGATGGTCCTTCCTCTCATTGCCTCATGCTGGCCTGACTTAAAAGGGGCTGATTTCCACATTCATAAGGACCTGGGAAGCCTCAGGCTTCCTCACCTTCCATTTGTCAAGTGAGGTACTTTACGAATTGGCACCAAGCAGGGCACAGATGGCCCATCATCTGAGCACTCACGCATGGCCAGGCCCTGTTACTGACATTAGGAATCACAGGGCCCCCTGCTGGGCTGGGCTCCAGGACAGCCCACAGCCAGCTGCAGGCTCAACCCTTGCCCTGAGTGCACTATTCATCCCAGGATGTTATACTAACACAATGGAGAACCAGCTTATTAGGAAAGGATGGCACAGCACCTACAAATAAACCTGGCTAACAAGGGGGGGGTCCTGATCCGGGAGAATGGAAACACTGCACCCTTTCACATTTAGCTGCTGGATGTAGGATCCTGAACATTTACCACCAGCTACTCAGTGACATCCATGAATGGAAGTGAGAGGAGGTGTGCTGTGACTTTGATTTTATGTGACCTCAGCATGTAAAGAGCATCAAGAATATGTGCGACTTTGGTGTGTTCTTATGAAAGTGCTGGCGTATCTGAGTGTCCCACCAGCACCTTCAGAAGGCATTTCACTCCTGTGAGAGCACTTTAATGTATAATGATCGCAAACACAGGACAGTGGCCAGATCTTTATGTTAACTTTCATTCAAAGGTCAGAGATGCATGGAGACCCCACCCCCTCTCTCTCTGGGGCTTAAGGCCAGTCTAGTAATTTCCATTCCCCTCTTGCTAATACAATCAATTCTAACTGATTATTATTATTATTATTATTATTATTATTATTTATCTACCTAATGTTCTCAAAACACAGAACGACCAAAGGCATGGTTCAGGCCTTTAAGTGGTAGCTGGTTTGACTCGGGGTAGAGCTTCAGTCCAGGGACTGAAGGATCCCGGGATTGAGTCCAGTCAAGGACTTGTTCCAGTTGCAGCTTGATCCCTGGCCCTGTTCGGGTCGCAAGCGGGAGGCAACCATTCGATGTGTCTCTCTCACATTGATGTTTCTCTCTGTCTCTCCCCCTTCTTTCCACACTCTAGAAATCAATGGGGGGAAAAAAGAAATGGTCAAGGTGAAGAAAAACAATGCCCCCCCAAAAACAACAACAACAACAACAACAACAACAACAAAACAACAAAAGGGCTGTTGCTTCCTAATAAAAGATGGGATTTAGAATCAGACCCAGGCACACACCTCCCTTCTGAGAAGGGAAAGGGAGCCGGTGAATGGCTCTGCTGTAGGATTTTCACCCCGAATAGAGAGGAAAACAAGCAAACAGCACACAACTGCTGCCACAGCACGGAGCCCGTGATGAAGTCAGCAGGCAGGTGTCGCCTTGCTCTCCCTCATCCTCATCACACACAGCTGCATCAGCTCTTACTTTTTATTCCATCAAATGAATTGTAAACTCACACTGCTCCCCAGGAAGTCACTGGTTAAGAGAGTGAGACACACTGATCCCAGCAGAGACCCTTCCCCCGACCCCCCAGCCAGCTCCCTCCTGAGGGGCATCCTGGCCACACAAATGGGAGGCTGCCTTTGTCTTTCCCAGGGGAAGGTGATGTTGCATGAAGGGCTTTGGGTCCTGGTTCCTCAGTTACTTCACCTTTGACTGGGAAGAGTGTACTTCCCAGCTACTGTGGGCAGCGATGAAATGCAGTCCTCAGACAGCACTTGAGGTTTGTAAGCAGTATCTTCCCTTTACAGTGGAACAAATGGAGGCTCAGAGGATAGGGAAGTGTCTCTTTCCCCAAAGACCTCCTCAGCCAGAAAATCCACTTCACGTTGAAACCGGTGCAAGTGGTTAAGGAAGAGTCTGATCCTGTTACTCCCTTGCTGAAAACCTTCCGAAAGCTTCCCCATTGCCTGGGGCAGTACTCCTTACCCTGGGCTGCACACTGGACGTACCTGGAGAAATGTCAGAAATACAATGTGCTGGCCCCAACCCAGACCAATTACGCCAGGGTGGAGGGGGTGGAATTTCAGCTCTGCTTTAGAGTTTTTGGAAAGCTGTTGAGTGATTCTCAGGTGCGGGCAACATTAAGAACCACTGCCCTAAGGGATTAGTGTCAGGCTCCTTAGCATCTCTTGCCAGGTCTTCTTGCAGCTTGGCCCTCGCTTACCTCTTTAGCCTCACTGCCATTTCACCCTCAGTGCTTCATTCCAGGCCAGCTCAGGTTTCTCCACGGGATTACACACTCTGCACTCATGCTTCTTTGCTTTTGTGCCAAGGTCCACCTAAATAGCCCTCCCTCTCTTCTCCACCTGACTGCTTTCTAGTTTCTTTTTCAGACTGAGCTAGCATTGCCTCCTCCGGGAAGGAAGCCTTTGCTGACCCCACTGGAAATCCTCCTCAGTGCTTTGCATGAGCTTGCCCTACCACTCCAGTAAGTCACAGTTGATCTTTACTTGACTCCTCCCTCACAGGTGTGTGCGCCTTGAGCAAGTCACACTCTATGTACCCCCCTCATTCTTAGTACACAGCCCTAGAGCACTCACATAATTGGCTGGCCCCAAAGAACTGGAAGCAGAGACGCACACAGATACCTGTGAACCCATATTCAAAACAGCATTATCCACAATAGCCAAAAGGGTGAAACAGTCCAAGAGTCCATCAACAGATGAATGGATAAATAAAACGTGGTGTATCCATACAAGGGAACATTTAGCCTTGAAGGAGGAAATTCTGACACGTGTTGCAACATGGATGAACTCTGAAAACATTAATGCTAAATGACGTAAGTAGGACACAAAGGAGCAACCATTATTTGAATCTACTTATGTGAAGTACCTAGAATTAGTAAATTCACAAAGACAGAAAGTAGAATAGAGATTACCAGGAATTGGGAGGGAGGGAAAATGGGGAGTTTTTGTTTAACCGGAGGCCCAGTGCATGAATTTGTGCACCAGTGGGGTCCCTCCGCCTATCTTAGACCCTCTCTCATTCCGGGACCCCTCAGGGGACGTTGGAGAGCCAGTTTTGGCCTGATCCCTGCAGGCAAGGCTGAGGGACCCCACCAGTGTATGATTCCGTGCACTGGGCCAGTCTCAACCTGATCCCTGAAGACCAGGCAGAGGGACCCCACTGGTGCATGAATCCGTGCACCAGGCCTCTATTATGCATATAAGGTCTTTGATTAATCTCTTCCCACCCTACCCCCTCCTCCATTCCCTGTGAGATTCATCAGTCTGTTCCATGTTTCCATGCCTGTGTGCTGAGAGTCTGTCCCCTGGTGGTCAATGCGCATCATAGCTACTGGTCGAATGGTTGAACAGTCACTTAGTCTTTTATATATATAGATGGGTAAGAGTTTCTGTTCAGGATGATGAAAAGTTCTGGAAATGGATAGTGGCAACAGCTGCACAACACTGTGAATGTATTTAATGCTCCTTAATTGTATACTTAGACCCTATGTGATCTGGCCCCAACTCTTCTCTCTGATCTCATCTCCTGACCTTTTCCCATAATCATTCTGCTCTGGCCATACTAGTCTCCTTCTTTATGCAAACAAACCAGACTTGTCCCCTACTCAAGTTCATTGAAATTTGTTCCAGTGCTTAAAAATAATCATCCTTATATCCCTCCTTCGCTCAATTAAAATTTCATGTCCTCAGAATGGCTATCTATAACCACTCCATTTCATATTGCTAACACTGTATTTATTAAGATCATGCTTGCTGATACAATAGATAAACCCCAGAATCTCTGTGACTTAGAACAGTCCTAAACTTTAGAATCATAAAGGGAGGCTTGTTAAAACCCAATTAGCTGGGTCCAGCCTTCCAAGTTTCTGTATCTGGGGTGGATCCAAGACTTATAACAAGATCCTAAATGATGCTGATGATGCTCATTGAAGGACCTCACTTTTAGAACCACTAGTCTAATAAAACTAAAGTGTATTTTTTCACTCAGGTAACCATAAAATGTAGGCATTCCAATAGTGCACTTTGTTCTATGCAGTGATTCAGGGGTCCTGTCCTATGACTCCACTATTTTTGACAAAGATTGTCCAGGTTGCCCCAGGAGTTCTCTCCCTCCATACTAGCCCAAATGGAAAAGAGCACAGGGGACCACAAGTGTGAAGTTTCTATGAGCCAGGCTTAGAAGTGGGACTCATCACTTCTTCCCATATTCCAATGGCCAGAATTCACTCACATTGTCACAGCTGAACTACAAAGGAGGTTGGGGAATGCAGACTATCTCAGTGTCCATGGAAGAGTAGAAGGAACTGTTGATCCAACATACACAGTGGCACCTTATGCTACTATATTGGTCTTCGTAGGTTGATGTCCACTTGTTATTATATTACACTAGAGGCCCAGTGCATGAAATTCATGTACGGGTAGGGTCCTTAGGCCTGGTCAGTGTCTTCCAACTGCTGGCCAGGGCCTCCCTTCCCTGGCTTCCAGCTGCAAGCTGGGGCTTTCCTTCATTCCACATTGCCTTCATTCCAGCACACATCATAGCAAGTGATAGAACTACTGGTCTCCCAGTTGAACTCCTGTGGGGACACTTTGCATATTAGCCTTTTATATATACTAAAGGCCTGGTGCACAACAATTTGTGCACTCATGGGGGTGGGTCCCTCAGCCTGGCCTGTGCCCTCTTGCAATCTGGGACCCGTCAGGAGATGTCCACTTGCTGGCTTAGGCCCACTTCCCTGGGAATCAGGCCTAAGTTGGCAGTCAGACATCTTCAGGAAGTCTGGGGGCCCTTGGGGGATGTCCACTTGCCAGCAGGAAGCAGGCCTAAGCTACAGTCGAACATCCTTAATGCTGCTGAGGAGGCAGGAGAGGCTCCCACCACCGCCGCTGTATTGGCAGCCATCAGCCTGGTTTGTGGTTGAGCAGAGCTCCCCCTGTGGGAGTGCACTGACTACCAGGGACAGCTCCTGCATTGCGCGTCTGCCCCCTGGTGGTCAGTGTGTGTCATAGTAACCAGTCATTCCCAGTTGTTCTGCTGTTAGGGTTAATTTGCATATTACCCTTTTATTATATAGGATAGAGGCCTGGTACATGGGTGGGGGCCTGCTGGTTTGTCCTGAAAGGTGTCCCGGATCAGGGTGGGGGGTCTGTTGGGGTGCCTGGCCAACCTGGGTGAGGGGCTGAGGGCCATTTTCAGGCTGGCTGCATCTCCTTCAGCGAGGGGGTCCCTGCTGGGGTGCATGGCCAGCCTGGGTGAGTAGCTAATGGCTGTTTGCAGGCTGGCCAAGGCCCTCAGTCAACCAAGCTCACAGTTAGGCTGACTGGAAGCAGGTATCTGTGGTTTATTTATTTTCTATAATTGACACTGTTGCCTTGAGCAGAGGCCCCAGCTGGCCAAGGCAGGCGGAAACCTTAGCTTTCTCCATCGCTGGGGCAAACCTCTTGCTTGTTCCAGCTCCTTGGCTGTCAGCTGTCATCTTGGCTGGGTAAATTTGCATATAGTTGCTCTGATTGGCTGGGGATTGGCTGATGGGCATGACTTAGATGTAGCAGTGTGATGCCAATTTGCATATTACCCTTTTATTAGCTTAGATAAATATTTATTTGCTTACTTTTTCATTGCCTACTTCATTGTAAGCTTCACAAGCACAGGGACTCTGTCTTGTCAACTGCTGTTTCTCTAACACCTAGCACAGTGCCTGGCACAGAGAAGGCACCAATAATTATTTATTGAGTCACGAAATGCATGAGATACTCTGCCTGGTGATTTCCTTTTTACCTCTTGTCAGATATTCCTGAAGCCATGCACCTTTTCTTGCTTATATCACTGTGTCTCTCCCATTATACCAGGCCTATGTTTATGCCAACAGATAAGGACAGTTTTTCCAATAGTACTAGAGAAGCTCTGTTACCATCTCAACTGCTGTCCTGGGCATGCCAGGCGTGCTGTCTACCATCCCTAAAGGTCCTTTCTAGTTTACATCAGTGGCCTTCTTTGTAAGGGAGAAGAAAGGATGAAAACCCATGAACTAATCCAATATAAAACACACTCTAAACGGGGTGATGGGGTGAGAAACAGATAGCTACCCTGTGGCGTTTGTACTAGAGGCATCTGGGAAGTCATCTGCAGGAAATGAAAGAGTAAATACAGTGACAGTGAATGGTAAGAGTCAAGAAGGGGGGAAATGACCGTCTTAGATCTTCACAGCCTTCCTGTTTCATTGCAGGACACCCTTAAAATAAACCCATTTTAAAAGAGGATCTGATGAGTCACCGTTCCTCATTTGGTCATGAGCCTGACTAACCCAAGCCAGCACCTGTTGGCAAAATGGCCAACAGCTTAGTAAGGGGGTTCAATGGATGGTTGTCACATTTATATGCCACTTACATAGCTTGACAAAGTGAATCACCCCACCCAGAGATGGCATCTGGAAATATCAATATACTCCAAACAAGTTCAGACTTCATCACCTCTTACTAAGAATACTTGCAGCAGTTTCTCCACTTCCCTTCCATATCTTTTGCACCATGCCCCTGGATTCATCTTTCATAACGCACAGCTTTCATTCTGTCACTCACTGCTCCAAATCCTCCACTGATTCCCCAGCACTATGAAACCGACATTTCACTTGCATGTATGTAATAGGAATCCTCCTAGGGGCTGCATGTATACCGTCTCATTCCTCAGAACAAGCCTGCAATTAGGACCTACACTATTTTGCAGTGGTGGTGTTGGGTCACAAAAAGATTAAATAAATTACCCATAAACCTGAAACTAGGAACCTGAAGAGTCAAAGAAGAACCCCAGATGTACCTGTTTTCGAAGCCTCTCCTATTTACTTCATTCATTCATTCATTCATTCATCATTCATGTTGAGTGTCATTCATTCATTCATTCATTCATTCATTCATTCATCATTCATGTTGAGTGTCAACTATACACCCAGAATTGTGCTAGGTATCAGGAAACAGTGGATAATTTACCGGAAGACAATTTTAAGAGGACTGTGATGCAATGAAGGGTGTTAAGTACTGGGTGGGGAATGTGGATGCTAAGGAAGTGGACTGCCAGAGCTCCAAGCCTAGCCTCATGGGTCAGGAAAACCTTCTTGGAGACACTGTCTTTTTGAGTTGAGAACTGAAAGGTGAATAGAAAGCAGCAACCTGTTTTTCTAGTGGGGAAGTCATCCTGGGTATGTCTTGTCCCTCCCTCTGGCTCTCCCAGACTGATGGGCTGCTCGGGAAGAGGGCAGGGTAGTAGGGATGAAGGCCAAACAAAAAACCCTGACTTTTAATTGTCAAGTGATATTACCAAAATGTGTTTTGTATTTTAACAACTCCTGTTCCTGGGGTTTACAACAGTTCCTCTGTAATTTGAATCTAAAATCCATTTCCTTCCCCAGCAGCATCCCTTTCTTCTTACACACACACACACACACACACACACACACACAATGTAATTGCTGGTCTGTTAGCAGTTCTAGTTATGTTCTCCATCACACATTTTTGAATGCACAGAATTAAATAAGGCAGGTATGGTGGTGACAGAACAAAAAATAGCAATGACTTATATGACAGACTCATCAGTTTGGTGGGAAACAGGGTAAAAACAGCCATGTTATATGTGGAGATTAAGACAAAGTCCACAGTAGAGTCATATGTTTATAAAGATAAATAAAACTAAAAATAAGTTTTGGAGTTTCTCTATCATAAATGTAATCTGAATAGGCTGTCTTACTATGTGTCAGGCTTTCCCAGGCTTCTGATTTACCTTCTATTTAAGATCTCATTAAATTAAAAGAGAAAATATTTTGATAGACTATTCAATTTTGCATTTACAATTTGAAAGTTGACCCACTCATCACTTCCAAAATAGGTTGAAAGTGGAAGGTATAGACACTTTTACTCTATAGAAGAACCCTACCAAGTAGAGACAAACATGAAAAATAAATCTGGCTAAGGAGCAGTCATAAAAATCTAGGCCAGTAAGACAGGCTATAAACCCAAACTGCATGAGCTGAATGTCATAAATGATGAAATAGTAGTATGAATGGGATATCCCCACACCAGAGAGCCCGACTGGTTTTGGTGACACCTCCCTGAACAGTGATAGCCTTTTACAATGCATCTTGTGCATGCGGTTAAGCTGGGTGTTCACTAAACCCCATTTCCTTTTCTTCTGGGTGCCACCTTTCCTCCCCATGTTCCCAGCCCCTCCAGATCAAGTGTGGCTTGAGGCTGAGTTCTGCCCAATGAAATCTGAGTGAATTCCAGGGAAACCTGGGACCAGGAAGAACTACAGGGAGTACAATCAACTCCCTCCTCCCTAGACATGTGCCCTGATCTGCTCTGCACTAAATTGGGGGGAGCAAATGCATTAAGAGGCTGAGCTTTGGGTGTAGTTCAAACCCAAGTAGTACATACAAAAGGCAGAAATAAAGCAAGGTCCTTCGGGGCAGATGATCGTGCTGCAGGCCATGAGCAGG
>PVJC01008357.1:0-48356 GCA_004026665.1 Murina feae | reverse complement strand
AGGAAGATGGGCAGTAGGCAAGCTTGGGAGGCAGGCCGCACCCAGCCCTGGTCACAGCTCAAAAAAGAGAACAACATGCTGGGGAGGGCAAGAGTCTGAGAGATCAACATAGAGGGGGTGCCTGCTCCAAGCCTCCACGGTGTGCCTGGGGACAGGCCCCCAGCAGGTAGACACACACAGGAGGACTGCTCCGAGCCTCAGATGCGGCTGGGGGCAGGTCCCCAGTGGTGACACACACACACATACACACACACACACACAAAAGGCGCCTGGCAGACTGGGGCCATCACAAGACATCCACTGAGGGGTCCCAGACTGTGAGAGGGCACAGGCCGGGCTGAGGGACTCCCTCCACCCCGAGTACACAAATTTTTGTGCACCGGGCCCCTAGTATTTTCATAAATGAGAATGTGTGATTTAATAGGGGCATCTGTCCCCACAAAAATTCAAATGTCATCTGGTGAACTACCAATTTCAATATGTAAAGCTCTACCAAATTTTTGCTGTCTGGCACCTAAATTCAGCCTACAAACACTCTAGAAAAATTCCACCTTAATTCCCTGATTTATTCCTTCATGTTTCCTCCACTCCTGACAACACACGACATTTTGCCTTATTTCCATGTGTGCTTCCAGATGGGAGCACCTAGCCCTTCAGCCGAATGGCTGTCGCTCACAGCTCCTCTGAAACACACACCCTGAGGAAATGGCCAGAGGAGGCGAGACCTACCAAGGAGGTGTGTCCACGATTTCTTCCCTTTTCTTTCATCTTTGCAGCATTCCTATTGCTTTGCAGATTTCATTTCTATCAAGCTCAGTGTTTTACTCAACAAGTCTCTTAATCTTCTCTAAATAGCTTCTAAAATGATTAGAGAAGGAATTTACAAAATAAAATGCCTACAGAGCCAGTGGAATTATTATTTTTTCTTGTTTTGGGTGTTGAGGAATTTGCAATCAAGACGACTAAAAAGAGAATAAGAAAGACATTTAGGGAGACTATAGCCTCTGGGAGGTCCAAGTGATGATGCCAGGCTTTAGGCTCCTTCCTCCATGTCCTTTTTTAAAAAATAAAAATAAATTGATTTTAGAGAAGAAGGGAGAGGAAGAGATAGAAACATCAAAGATGAAAGAGAATCATAGCTTGCCTGCCTCCTGCCTGCCCCACAACCCAGGCAATTGCCCTGACAAGGAATCTAACCGTGACCTTCTAGTGCATAGATTGCCACTCAACCACTGAGTCACACCAGCTGCACATCCATGTCCTCCTTCAGTGGGTGAGGGTGACAGAGGGAAGAAACTCACTTACCATGATTCCCTGTGATAGCTGTTTGGTATCTGCCCCATTCCGGAAGCTCTCCTGCACCTCAGCACAGGCGAGCTGAGCAATTCTAGCGGAACATTATTAGTACCTGAATTATCTACATTGAGTCTTACCTCAATTCTGTAGGTTTGCTCTACATTTTTTGGGTTGACCTATAAAAACTCTCCCCCCCTCTTCGGCACTCTCATCTAATCCCGTATGTGGTAATAACTTGATCACCCTAGTAACCATGACTGAAACTAGTGCAGGTTATTATCACTAGTACAGATTCTCTGGAATATGGGGGGATCATCTTTCCAAAATAATCTTTCTTGTTGAGCTAACAATTTCTTTCTTTTTTTAAAAAATGTATTTTTATTTATTTCAGAGAGCAAGGGAAAGGAAGAGACAGCTAGAAATGTCAATGATGAGAGAGAATCACTGATCGGCTGCCTCCTGCACACCCCCTACTGGGGATCGAAACTAACCTGGGCATATGACCTGACCGGGAATCAAACTGTGACCTCCTGCTCCATAGGTTCATGCTCAACCACTGAGCCGAGCTGGCCAGGTGGACTAACAATTTCTTAAAATAAGAGTCCAGGTACTTTCTATACCTACTTACATAATAATGAGCAAACGGCATGTTGTGCACCTGGTCCATGTTATGGAAAACAGACTTTTGACATATTTTAAAGTATGTGTAAGACTCTGGACTCTCTCAGACTTTACTTCAAAGATGACCCCTGACACAAAAGAGTAACTTCTGACATCTTTCCTATTCAAGTTTAAATGCCAGGAAACAATTTCCCCTAAGTATTAGTCTGACCGTGTTGAAAAGAAACCCACCGTCACCCATCTGATAAAGAAAACTTACCCTTTTCAATTTGGCAGCAGCCTCTCCAGAACGGATTGCAGTCAGCAGACTCTGCCGGAACTCTTCGGGGTCCGAGCTTTGGAATGTTAGAGAACTTTGCCTCTTAAGGGTGAATGGTGGGCAGTCAGTTGGAGATGGTATTTGGGAATTCCGCTCACTATGTGCAGAGTTATTTTCCTAAAACAATAAATGCAAAATATTTATATGAGTACTAACTGAAAAATGGGCAATTTTTCAGCATTTTTTCCATCTTCATCAATAGTTCTTTAGGAATCACCATTTGTCGCATTGGTTTTCTAGACATAGCTCTATTTCCTCACCCACAATCAGCTCGGCTACCAGAACTCAGCTGGAAAGAGGGCATTAATTTCCCTTCTCTTGAGTAGGAAGTGTGGTAAGGCAGAAAAGTGGTACCTCTCTTTGTTTCATGAACACAAGGGTAATTTTACTGTCCTTGAGACAAATAAGACTGATTTCTCCAACGGAGTTGGCTAAGAGAGCCAAATGAATTTTAAAAATAAATATTCCACAGACTAAAAAAGAACCCATTTTCATAGTTCCAACATATTAGGTTGTGAAATTTATTATTTTTGATGGTACAAAATAGATAAATATTGGCAAATTCACACTGGTTGAAACTAGCAACATATTATCTAATAATAAAATGTTACTGATTATGCTACCTGTAATGGCTTGTTTTATTTCTGGAAGTTAGAAGGACTAAGAGATGGCCACGTTTTCTTTATTTTTCCCATTAGACTAAAAATAAATAATAGGAACTTCTAAGAATTAAAATTTTAATTCAACTTCGTAGAAATGTATATTTAGTAACTAATTCGACTGGCAACTATCATAAAAAAATTTTAAGTATGTCTCTAAACTGTCAAATAAATATCTTTACAAATGATGAGTTAAACAGAGCCCAGGCAGTGGCTCAAAGACTGTACTTTGCAAGTCAAGCTTCTGTTGTTTAGGAAAGGTATTCCATCCTAAGAACATAACACAGGCTTTATTTCCAAGTAAAGAATTAATCTCATATCATATCTCTCCCTGACATTGTATCAAAGTAATAAACATAAATGTGAAATGAAGAAATAGTCTTCAAGATAAATATTGCATTGAAATTATGCAAAAATCTTTACTTGGCAATATGGTTAATGTTCTGTTACTCCCGAAATGCTTGAAAAATTCATATAAAATACATCTGGAACTGTCACACAAATATGGAAGTATTCTTTAAACACAATCAGAGTAAAAGTACACAAAGTATTTTTTAAAAATTGTGTGGGGAGTATCATAACTCATTCTGTGAATTTCATCCTCTCCTTTGACTATGTGAATCTGGAAAATTGTAACAGTTGAGTAAACACCAAGTCAACAAATACACCCTCTTTTTGTAAATTATTAAGGTTACATAGTAGTTAAATGATATTTTGGTCAACATACACATAACTAGAAAAGCTAACAATGAATGAACAAAATGGGAAATTAAGAAAATGGCATATTTAAACTCTGGTTTTAATTTATATGTAAAGATATCTAATAATCTGAGGCTAAGTGTATGTTACAGAAAATACATAGCTGAGAGATGCTTGGTTATTTTATCTAGGCTTTGATACTGTTTATATATATTTTTTAAACACATTTTTATTGATTTCAGAGAGGAAGGAAGAGGAAGAGAGATAGAAACATCTATGATGAGAGAGAATCATTGATCAGCTGCCTCCTGCATGTCCCATACTGGGGATCAGACCTGCAACCTGGGCATGTGCCCTGACCAGGAATCCAGCCGTGACTTCTTGGTTCAAGGTCCATGCTCAACCACTGAGCCATGCCTGGCAGGCTATATTTCTATATAATTAAAACTATTTTTGCAATTATGTAGAATTGGAGGAAAAAAATAAAGTAAACCAGAACATCCAGAAAGTTATGAACAAATTGAGATAAGCAAAATCCAGGGAAATAGAGTCAGACTATAAACTAGTACACTATACAAATGTATGAGCAGAGAAACTTTAAAATATTTGCTGAGAATATAATTATATGTTGGCCTTATAGTCAATCAAATTATATGAATTACTAAAGGCCCGCTGCACAAAATTTGTGCAGGAATAGGCCTTCCTTTCCCCGGCTGTCAGCACTGGCTTCCCTCTGGCACCCAGGACCTGGGCTTCCCTCACAGCCCTGGCTTCATCTGGAAGATCATCCAGATGGACTTCTGGTCTAATGAACATATGACGCTTTTATTATTATAAACCAGAGGCCCAGTGCACGATATCCATGCACTGGGGTGGGGGTCCCTCAGCCTAGCCTGCACCCTCTCTCAGTCCGGGACCCTTCAGGGGATATCTGTCAGCTTAAGCTCGATCCCCAGGAGGGCTTAAGCTGACAGTCAGACATCCCTCTAGCAGTCCTGGGCTCTCACAATCCAGTGCCCCTCATTCCTTACTACCCCTCTACAGCGGAGGTGGGAGAGGCTCCCACCATGGCCACTCCACTTGCAAGCCGTCAGCCTGGCTTCTGGCTAAATGATACTCCCACTATGGGCGCACAGCGACCACCAGGGGGCAGCTCCTGTGTTGAGTGCCTACCCCCTGGTGGTCAGTGCGCATCATAGCGACCAGTCATTCTGCCCTAAGGTAGCTTAGGCTATTATTTTAAAGATAGTAATTCTGAGAGTAAATATCAGATTCTATGTATTAAACTTTTTTTTTCCTTACAGCAGGTTGTTTGATATTAGATTAATATGAATTCAGACTTAATACACAAACTTCAACATGCTGTACAAGAACCCCTTCTGTTTAAAAAGGTAATAAAACTTACCTTATTACTCCCACCGAGTTGTGGGACGTCCGCAGGTGTATCCACAGCAGGACTTTTTCCTTCCTCCTCGCCCCTGGGAGCTGGCGCAGAGGCACCCTCACTGCAGGACTCGGTGCGCACTTTGCTGAAAGACTGGGACCGTTTCACTACAGCCAGGGCGAAGGGCGAAGGCGCAGAGCTCGAGTAAGGTCGCGGGGCCCCGAATGCTTTCAGAGTCTTCAGGTTTAGTGCTGCCAACTGACTTGCGGGAAGAGAAACAGGTTTGGGAGCCACTGGGGGAGGAGAGGTTTCAGGAGGCTTCTGATTGCTGAGGCCGCCATCAGCGTCTCTCCCGTGGGGCTGCGGAGCGGAGCGAGCTGATTCGCGTGGGGGAGAAGGCGTTGGCTCTGGACGAGGCATCGGGTCCCTTTCCACCTCCTTCTTCAGGAGCTCCTGCGGGGCAGGGTTAGCGGCAGTGTGGACACTCTTGGCGGCTGCAGATGTCACGTAGTGACCGGAAGCTCTTTTTTGCATTTGCAAAAAAAAGGAACTTGGTTTGGCCTGGGGATTTGAAGCCCGAGATTTCAGTCTTGACTCTAGTATATTGTTTATATCTTCCAAGTTTGGCACAAAAGGAGCCGTGCCAGTGTCTCTGGTCATTCTGGGAGTGGGTTTCAGAGGATTTGCCGAGGGGCTGTGGGGCACACCCTCCACACTGTGCCCCTTATGCTCTGATCTCAGGGCAGGCTTGGGTTTAAGGTCTAGCTGTGGCTCCTTTGGACTTTCAGAAATAACAAAATCTTCCGTCTGCATTGCCGTTTCCTTCACATTCTCATGCATGTGCTTTTTCCCTAAAGAATGTCCATCTTGGTCATCTTCATACCCAAAGGTTTCTGTTTCCCCATCTTTTACTATTTCCAGGGATTTGGGAGGCACTATTTTATAAGTAGTCATTCCAATTTTGGGTATGTATTCTCTTGTAATTTCGTTGGAAGGTTTTGGCTTGGGATTGTAGTCTTGTCTGTAGAGTGGATAATTCTTCATATAAGAAGCTGTTGAATTTTTATTAATCTCATCTACGGGAGCATCATTACCATGTGCATACATTGGTTCTTTCATGGTGAGATGATCTTCTGAATGTACAGTGAGAGGGCCTTGTCTCCTGAATTCTCTTGAGGTATCCACGGAACCTTGTGGACTTAAAGACGAATGTTGGGTTGACTTGTTGTTACTTGCAGTTTGCACACTTTCATCAACTTTGAAGTCAGACAAATGATGATGTGGGTGATTCCCATCAAAACTGTTGCAGGAAGGAGTTGCCTGAATTGCTGCATCTTGCATTTTTGTCTTTTCTGCACTGGATTGGTTCATTGTTGGGCCTGGTTCTGATGAAGCAACTAGATGATTTTCCTTATCACGTCTAGCAGTTTCAGCTTTATGTGCCTGAAGTCTGTCAACTTCCATGACCACATTGTTATTTTTGGCAACACTTCCTCCTACACTGATTTCTGTTCTCCTCACTCCCTCTTTCATATGCTCTCCCGTATTCCTTGAAGTGACAGCTATTTCATTTTGACCTACCGAGAGAAAAAGAAAAATCATCAAGGATCGGGAAGAAAAAGTAGAAAAACTTTAGTTTGCAATGCTTGCCTCCTCAAACTAAATTAGTCGGTTTAAAATTTTCAGCTCACTCATTACACAAAATCAGGTAGTTGCATTTAATGAAAACAGCATGGGCTCTGGTGTCATGGAGACCCAAGTCTGGAACCCATCTGTAAGCGGGCTTGGCTAATTATAACCTCTGTGATCACAACTTACTACTTAACCCTTTGAGCCTCAGTTTGCTCAGATGTAAAAATGTGAAAGTATGTATTACAGTTGACCCTTGAAGGACACTGGGGGTAGGGACACTGACCTCTCCACACAATTAAAAATCCAGATATAACTTTTGACTTCCCAGAAACCTAATAGCCTTCTGTTGACTAGAAGCTTTATTGATATCCTAAACAATGGACTAATACATATTTTGTATGTTATATGCATTATATACGGTATTCTTAAAATAAAGTAGACTAAAGAAAATGTTATTAAGAAAATCATAAGGAAGGGAATATACTTTTACATATCATTGAAAAAAATGTGTATATAAGTGGACCTATGGAGCTCAAACCCATGTTGTTTAGGACTCAACCATATATTTTATCTATCATTTATGTAACATGCTTATTAGGATAGGATATTGACCAGAACAAACACTCAATAGAACATAGCTATGTTTCTTCTTATAAGTAAAGACTTCATATCACAGTCATTGTTAAGAATGACAAAAGAAATTGACAAATTCAAAATATATTTTTTATTCTTTACATTTTTCTATTTCGATTCTCTTCTGTAATAATGTTACGTATTATTTTACACATAACATTAAGGGGAGGCAATCCCAGAAAATGTTATCAGTTTTAAATAAGGCAGACAACAGGAACATTACCTTTCAGAGTTAAAGCAAACACACAACCAGCATTGGCTGAGTTGCTAACTAAGTGTCCTCACTGAAAGGGACTGCGTTCTGAGTCATAATACTAGTGATTTCACTACATAAAAATGATCGTGCGGGGTTTTTCATTTGGGGAAAAAAACAACCTATTCTTCTCAGAGTTCAAATAGAGAAAACACCCCCCTCTTCCCTGTGCTACTTTTCCTCTTAATTCTAATTCAGACTTCCTAAAAACAAAAGCCATTTGTCAGTGTCTAGATCAGCAAAGCAACAGTTGCCAGCCAAATACAAGATGGCGAAGAGATGGACTGAGACATCTGGAAAGAAGCGTGGGATTACGAGTGTGTACCATGTGTCTAGTACTGAGCAACATGCTTGCGTTATATACTGTGCTCCTCTAGTCAAATGCCCAGAACAATCATTTCTCTGAATGACCAACCAGCCCTCATCTTCAAAATCCTCAGAGGCCTCCTCTTTCAATCTGATAGTTTGCAAGGGAAATGTGAGCCTTGGGAGCCGAACTGTGAAAGGATATCAAGTATCTCTCTAAAGTTTTATCATCACTCAGTTTCATGTATATGGAAAATATCAATTTCACTGCCTAAAGTGTCATGAGATATTTAAACTAGTTCCTTCATTAAAAAAATAGAAAAAAAGCAAGAAAAAGAAATGCATGCAAAAAAATGATGTTGCCAGATAAATTTGTATACTAACAATTTTTCAAAATATCATGTTTTTAAAGCAGCTTTAAAATCACAATTTCTCAATAGAAATGCTACTACCAGATTGTGAAAAACTGAATTGAGTAAAAAAATGGGGAAATTATATACTTTTAGATCCTTTCAGTATTGTATCTCGGGATGGTATAGACCATGAGGAAAATAAATCAGAAACATATATATTTAAATTAACCAACATGTAGGAAAAAAGAGAAATAGATCACAAGTATGCATAGAGTATACATCTTTAAGCTCTAGATCAGATAACCTCTAACATTTAACCACAAGGACAAAAGGGGTACAGATGGCAGTTAAAAGCAGACTCTGGAGTAATATCACCTGAGTTCAAATCTGAGGCCCACCACTTAATAATTGTGGTACTTCAAGTAAGTTACATAATATCTTTGTGGTTCAATCACCTATACAATGGGACTAAAAATAATAATGCTCATAAATCAGTTAACATACAGGATTACATGAGTTAAAGTATATAAAGAGTTAAGAATGGGCGTAGGCACATGATAAGTGCTATGAAAGTGTTGGCTATTAGTGCTTTTAGAACTCACCATTCTCTTGACTTGGGCCCAATGACGTCAAGTTTCTTACATTGTCAACTACTCTCTCTTCAGTTCTTGGGTTATATACCATCAAGTGTGGTTCTCTGCAAAAATGATATTGTATGTTATATATCGAGACCAATTCAAACACACACACGATGAGAAAACGGGCACTATTTCCAAGGACAGATGGACTAAGATAATCAACTTTTTCTGCCAATTATTAAATTTTTTTCTGGCAACTTAATAGCAAAGACAAAAATGCAACTGAGGGGGAATGCTGCTATGAAACATTAGCTTTCATGTGGGGGTTCTATTACAAAGAAAGATGTAAAAAGCTTGTAAAATGTACACTTTCCCCCAAACAGTGTCTTTTTGTCATTACTATTTATCTTTTAGAGAAAAGGGATATAAATGAAACATTTTAATCTTGCATCTGGCACGGTCAAATTTTATTTTTCAATTACAGTTCATATTCAGTATTATTTTGTATTATTACTTTCAGGTATACAACTTAGTGGTTAGATAATCGTATACTTTACCAAGTGTTTCTCCTCAATATTTCCAGTTCCCACCTGGCACCATATTTGCTTACTGCAATATTATTGACTACTAGAGGCCTGGTGTGCGAATTTGTGCATCAGTGGGGGGTCCCTCAGTCCAGTGTGCGCATTCTTGCTATCCGGGACCCCTCAGCTGACCTCCTCCGAGGGTCCTTAGCACTGCAGAGGGGTCCTTAATGCTGCAGAGGGGTCCTTGAGCCCAGCTTCTGGCTGAGCAGCACTCTCCCTGTGGGAACGCATAGACCACCAGGGGGCAGCATCTGACCCCTGCTGGTCAGTGTGCATCATAGCAACCCGTCATTCCGACATTTGGTCGATTTGCATATTAGCCTTTTATTATATAGGATGTTCCTGATGCTGTACTTTACATCCCTACAAACTATTTTTTAACTTCCAATCTGTACTTCTTAATCCCTTCACTTTTTTCATCCAGCTGCCCAACCCCCTCTCCTCTGACAACGGTCAGTCTGTCTTCTGTATCTATGAGACTTTCTGTTTTGCTTACTTATTTTGTTCTTTAGATTGTACATATAAGTGAAATCATATGGCATTTGTCTTTGACTGCCTTTTCACTGAGCATAACATGACATGGTTCACTTCTGGCAAGTGAGAATGTGGACCGACCTCATTGGAGTTTATTGGTGATAGAAGAGTTTTATTTGGAGGCAATCCCATGAAAATTATAGCAAAACTTTGATGAAGATGGTTTATTTTTTCTAATCAACTTCATCTTTATTCATGGTATGGAATTTTTAACAAAATGCAAGTGAACTGTACTATAGTTTTCAATTCCTAGGATCAAGTGGCAAGTGCATTCTTTGTATCATAAAGATGACTATAAAAATAATATTGGTAACTAATTATCATACTCTAATATGTGCAATTGTTTTATATACCAGTCAGTAAAAATCCTTAAGGAGCGTTTGACAAAGCTGAAAATTAAATATTTCATGTACGTTAAATAGGTATTAGGTAAAATACATACAATACAAATAATCAAAACTTTTACTTTTTTGAGTCATATAAATTAACTACATGTTATGGTTTATGTGACACAGAGATACTAGAACTGCTGAATTTGATTTAATTTATAAACAATTGCATGTAAGCAGATACTTTGCATTTAAAATATCAGATCTATATTCCAGAAGACTAGTATTAATTAAACAAACCACCACCGCCTTTCTGGCACCTAGACTACTTACTGTCCATCTGTGTTTCTAGTTTCTTGTTTTTCTTCTTTGGAGTTTTGTGAGGACTCTACAGCATCACTGCCAAGGGCTGAGTCAGGATCACTTTTCAGTGTATTTATTCTACTAGTAGATCCAGAAGAAATATTTCCAGCCTCATCTTTAGGTACCTCACTCAGTTCTTCCTTTTCTTCTATCTCTTCAAGACTATAATCAGAACTTACTCCAGCTACAAAGAAATGAAGATAGAATCCTAAATATTAATTTGCCTCACTCATGCTATACAATCCTGGCAAAGAAGAAATTTTTAAAACAAAAGTTAGCTGGACTCATAAATTCTGGTTCAAAACTAATAGTGGAATACTTTTCTACTGATGAGTAATTATGTTAACATATAACCAGCTTATCTCAAACTTATAATTCTAAATAGCTATTTAGAATTCCTGTTATTAAATGTCATAGAAAAGTCTGTGATTCCTTTTAAAAATTCTAATCCAAAATAGTTTTCACAGTTGGTTGATTTGCTAGTACAATTTTTTTTTCAAGCTTTGAAAAGTATTAAATCAAGTTTGTTTCTGTATGGGTTAATAGACTTATATGATGACTATATTTTAGGACTACAATAAAAAAGTGGGTTAAGGTCTGTGAAAGATGAATAATTTTCACAAATGTTACATCACAACTATCATATATATTTTAGCTCCAAAAGTTATAAAGGAAGAATATTCAAGTTGAAACAACAGTGCTCAAATTCTTAGTGAAGATTTAAATTTAACAACATCCAAAATATAAATGTTAAAATATTATAAAAACATAACCCAAAAGTGTGATTATTGAAATTTCTTTACACTTACTTAGCTTTATATAGTTTGAATAGTTTTTTTAAGTTTTCCAGTCCTTCTCAATTAGATAACAAAATTGAAAAAGAAAATATTTAAAATTATTTAAAACAAAATATAGCACATTAAATGAAATGTATTAACTTTCAGAAGATGTTCTAAGTTTGTAGCATTTTACTTATAAGTTATTAAAGCTTAAAAGTACACTAATAAATACTTTTAGGATCCTACTATGTTTTTCCTGGAGATGATTAAAATGGCGAAGTTGTCTGATAAATACCTCTTTTTGGTAAAATCTACAATTATAAAAGCATAATATGCTCATTAGAAAAGCCATCCTTCCAGACATCCTTCTGGATGACCTTCTGGACACATCTGGGTCTGAGAGGGAAGCCCAGGTCCTGGGTGCCAGAGTGAAGCCTGTGCTGGCAGCCAGGGGAAGGAAGGCCTACGCTTGCATGAATTTCGTGCATCGGGTCTCTAGTAGAATTATATTATGTTAAATGCAGCCTGGTGAGTTGCTGTTTTAAAACTCATAAAAAAAAAATGCTGACTAGGCCAGACATTATTATTGTAGTTGCTGGCAGGCAGAGTTGTTTTCTTTTTCATTTTTAAAAACTGAGGTAAAATTTACATTCTGTAAAATTCATCACTTTTGGAATATCCAGTTTTGACAGAGATATATAGTTGTATGACCAGCAGCACAATCGAGATTTAGAACAATTCCATCAATCTCCAAAATCCCCCATGCCTTGAACCTGGTCTGGTGGCTCAGCTGGTTGGCGCATCACCCCATACATCAGAAGGTTGTGGGTTCAGTTCCTGGTCAGGCACATATCTAGGTTGTGGGTTCAATCCCTGGTTGGGCAGCATATGTGAGGCAACCAATCAATATTTCTCTCTCACATCAATGTTTCTCTCTTCCTTCCTCTCTCTCTAAAAACCAATAAAATCGTATCCTTGGGTGAGGACTAAAAAAAACACACACAAAACAATCCATGTTCCTTGTGATCAACCTCACTCCCTAACCCCAACCCATGGTACTCATTATTCGTATGTCAAGACAGATGTCAATGAGACCTTACAGCGTCTAGCCATTTAATCTGCCTTCCTTCATTTAGCATGATACGTTTCAGATTCAGCCATGTTGTTGCATGAATTAGTTATTAATTCCTATGTACGGATAGATGTTAGTATTCCAATGTACGGGCCAACCAGTTATTTTTATCCATTCATCAGTTTAGGGACACTGAATTGTTTCCTGCTTTTGGTAATTATGAATAAAAATTCTATAATAGTTCACAAGGAAGTTTGTGTATATACATGAGTTTTCATTTTTCTTGAGAAAACAGCTAGGAATGCGATTGCTGGAAAACAAATGCTTAAATTTTACTTAAAACAAACAAACAAAAAGTTTCCAAACTATTTTCCAAACTGCCACACAATTGTACATTCCTATAAGCAGTGTATGATAATATACTAATTTTAAATAACCAGTTTGAGGTGATAAGGACTCTTTCTGGGTCACTAAAAAATTGAGAAAATATTTATAACATTCAAGTATTACCTAACTATAGTTTTGCCACTGGTCACAAAATAATTCCAACATTTTAAAAATAAAAATTCCAATCGAAAGCAATACCATAGAAAATAAGCCATGCCTAGGTAACAAAAGAGAATTTCAAAAAAGAAAAACATATGTTTTATAGTGAAGTAATAAAGTTCGAGTAGTTTGCCATAGAAGGAGAAAGCCAAATAGAAGAGAAACTGAAATGCTGCAGAAGCACTGATTTCATTCATCTTACATCTCAGAAAGGCCCGGTCACCTACATGTCAGAGATGCTGCAGCTGCCTCGGGCGTCTCAGGACACTCCAGGAGAGAGATGTCGTCTGCCCCTTTGGGCATAGTGCACTGTTCATGACTAGGGAGCCTAGGGCCAAGTGAGGCTCCTGCCAAAGAAGGAAAATCTGTGGAAATGGGCACTTAGACAACAGAGTTAAGGCAGGCAGAGACCAGGAAGTATTTCGGAAGGAATCAGATTTGTTAGCTCACAATTACCCATGCATTAAACAAGAAGAGGTAAAGAAAATAAAAAGGAAGAGAAATAGATATCAAGCAAAGTTTGAATAGCAATTATACCTTTTCTTCTAATAGTTCAAAATTTTCTTATTTCACTTATATTGTGTGATATAATGTAATAAATTTAATTTTTTGAAATAAATGATATCATTAATATCATGTTGGGTAGAAGTTAGGTAAAATCATCACTAGGTATCTAATGGTAATACTTTTAATTACAGAGGAGAGGAGAATTTTTTTTTGTGTAAGATGTGTCAAAATTCCAACTTTTAAATATCACCTAAATATAAAAGATTTAGGAACATTTGGGTGCTTCTGAGTTTTCCCTGTATTTGTAACTATGAATTGTAAAAATTAGGTAAGGTTATATTGAGCAATTTTCTTACCTATCAAATTATCCTACTGGTGTAATAATATTCTATTTTTAATTAGACATCATTAGCTCATCATATTCATTTATATTTAACTTTAAATTAAGTCTAAGGATTAAGAAATTTTATCATACTCATTTTTAGAAAATAGAATCAGCTTAAATTATTTTATTTTTACCTGAATTTTATTTATTGGGAATCTAAAATGAGAACATATAATAAAAATATTTCATAATAACAAGTTTTTACCATTAGATTTGAACACTTTCCGTGTTAAATTCATACTTAGGACAGTTGCTTGAAGAATGGTGTTTTATCAACAATAAAGAGTAAAAAAAATTTTTTTAAAGAAAAGAATGAACTATGTTTTAACTGAAAATATATGACTGAGTGAATTACAAAAAGAATGGTGCTTTACACCTTCATGTAAGTTTTCTTCTGAACACACCAAGATATGTCATTATTCTTGGAAATGAGATTAATAACTGATAACCTGACATTACCTAGGAAAAAAAAAAACAGGAGACCTTGTAGGGAACTGACTCGAGGAACCAGAACTAAAATTTTGAGTGCTTATTTCGTGCCGTAACTCCAGGGAAAAATATTTTCATTTCATAATATAAAATCTGGAAATGGAGTCAAAGCATCTGTATCCCTTTCATACACAGAACATTATACTGGATTCCTTCCCCAGCTTTTATTGTCCTTCCATGATATGGAGTAAAGGTGAATACACACCTGGGCTGGGCAGCCCCTCAGGAGAGCTTGCTTCTGAAACACTGTCTGCAGGAACTGCAGGCACCGACTGCAGGGCTAGAACACAGAAGCAGCACAAACGAAACAAGTCACACTCACAAAAGAAACAATTCCTTAGTAGCTTACTTCTACATAATCCCGAGAGAGACAGCCATTTTACTAACCTACTTAGATTTCCATTCCCACATGTAGTCAATCCTGAATGGCTGCCTCTTTCTAAACAGATTTACAAATTGTCACATCCTCATTAGGTTAACAGAGCTGCACAATCCTTTCATTTCATTTTGTCATGTTGTGGATTTTTAAAAGGTAGGTAAATGACAATAATTAGGGGCTAAGTGTTATTATTAAAATTAACTAAAAGCCTAAGTTTAACTATTATTGTTAATAAAAAGACATGATTTATAACTTATTTCTACTATCTATATTAAACAAAACACAATACAAATGTAATGTTAATGGGAAAAGTAACATTACCAGTCATGTGACTTTCATCACTTTGATGCAGGGGTAATGGCGAGGGTGGGGAAGGTGCCTTTCGCTTTGTCCTTTTCAAAGATGAGTTCCCAATGGATGTACTACTGAGCTTCAGAGAGCCTGTCCTCACTACGTCCGCTCCACAGGAACTCTATGGGAAACAAAATGACCAAGCACAATTTCTATTTGGAAATTAATAGCAAACTTAGGAAGACACTGGCTTGACCTCAAACACATCATATGACAATATGGAACACAAAAGTCGCTCATTCAAAACACGTAAGTGTAGCATCCGCCATGTGCCAGGAGCTGGGCTATGAGATGGATATGTAAAGAAAAATAAAATATGGGCCTTCTTGAGAAACTTAGGCCAGGATGGGAGACTGATATGCAAATAAAGAATCATAGTGGAGAAGTCCTGAGTGATACAGTTAAAAACTAAGAAACAAAGAAGAATCTGGAGAAAATGTTGGACATAAAATAAGAGCTAAAAAAGGGAAGAATATTTGTACATTAAAGGAGCTGGCTTGATTAATATTTCTCTTTTTAGCATGAATGTATCAATGACAAACACTTCAAAAATCTATATGTCTAGCCTATGCAAGGTCATTTGAGGTCACAATTCTATGCACAGCTAATGCTCACGCTCATGTGACTGTCAGCAGACCCTACAACAATCCTGCCTCGTCAGGCTGGCCAGAGCCACGCTCCCTTGCTCCCTCTTTCTACTTAAGCTATTCATAGGTTTTGTCTCCAACTTCTCACCTCCCATTTGAACCTTTCCAGTCAGATTACCCCAACCTTTGATCCATTAAAACTGTTTCTATCAAAGTCCGCAATGACCTTCACTACAACTAAATCAGTGGTTACTTCCCAGAACTAATTTGTTCGACCTGTTAGCAGCATTAAACAGAGTTGGCCACTCTCTTAGAGGCCTTTCTCTTATACTTCCTGTTCACCGCTTTTCTCATTCTCACAGATCTGAACTCTGTTTTCTTTGTTGGCTGCTTTTCATCTCAATTCTTGGACACGCATATTCTCTTCAATATCTGTGCTCACTCTCTTGGTAATCTTCTCTGTTCCCTCAGTTTATGTTAATATATATTCATTACAATTTAGGCCTCTATACTGGGCCTCTATCTCATCTCCACTTAATATCTAAGATCATTTCAAATTGGGCAGGTCTGAAAATGAGATTCTGATAACCCCTTCTCTACCCTCTTCTATCAAAACTAACCCTGCTCTCATGGCTTTCTCTGCTTCACTAAAGAACAGGTCATTCCTCCATTTGTTCAGGCAGTAACTTTGGAATCACCCTCATCTCCTCTCTCTCACACTTCACATCCATAACATCGTATTGCCTCCCCCAGCTCCATGGCTACACACAGCCCAAGTTATCACCAACAACTTGCTAACTGGGCTCTGCTGCCACTTTGCCTTCTTACAGTTCTTCCTCAACATAGCAGCAAAAGGATCCGGTTAAAACATCAGCCAGATTAGGTTACTTTGTTCAAAACCTGCTAATAGTTTCCCAATTGACAAAAAGTAGCCAACGTCCTTGTAATGACTTCTAAGGCAATTGACCGGCTGGCCCCTAGCTCCCTCTAACCACCTCCTTCTATCATGGAGTCTCACTCAGGCCACACAGACTAGCCTTCCTGCAGCTCCTCAGAGGTGCCAGAGTGCTCCTGCCTCAGAGTGGGTGCATTTGCTGCTCTCTGTGCCTAGAATACTCTTCTAATAATGTAATGTCTCGCTCCCTCATTTTCTTCAGGTCATTTCTCAAATGCCACCTTTTCAATGAGTTCCTCATTGACCCTCCCCCCCCTCACTTCCTGTCCTTCTTCCCAGATTGATCTTTATGAATAGCATCTAATAGTTTTCTAACATCCCAGGTACTTGGCTTATTGACCTTGCTTATCATCTGCTTCTGCTACGGTTGACCATAAGGGCTGAGATGTTTTTCCTTCCTATTGTGCTCATTGCTTTATCTCCAGAACATTGTCTGGTTCATAGAAGTTTCTCAATAAATATTTGTTGAATGAATGTCATCATGAATGAAATACTGCCTTCTTCATTTGTAAATAAAAGAATTTGATATTCTTTGACTTGGAGAATACCTAAAGCTTGGGTCTTTTCGATATTTATGAGACAATGAAAGTACTAGTATACTTAAGAGGAGAAAACTAGTTCACGGGATTTTTTTTCCAGTCATTATGCCTTGCTTCACACTGAGAAAAATGCAGCAAATTTTCCTATGTTGTAATATTTCTGCCAGAGAAAAAAGGAAGCCTGACCCCAAAGAGAAAAATGTGAGTTAGTTGTCATCATTGCCAACTGTGTTAGGTCATCTCACAGGAGAAGAAGCAGAGTTCGGTCCAGCAGCAGGCACTTGATGGAACACAACTCTTAGGAAGGTTAGCTCCTCTTAATGAAAAGAGTAGAACAGGGTGGCTCTGGGCTGACATTACTTGGAGTCTAACCATTAAAATTCTTCTATACCAAGTGATAAACAGCTGGAGCCACCACTCTCCTCTCCCATCATTACTCTGGTCCCTCTTCCAGAACCCTTCAGATCTCTCCATAATAAAACAAGAAAAGACTTGAAGCCTCCCACCCAGATTTTGATTCAGAGTCATTAAAGTGAACTCCGATTAAATCTGAGAGTCACCTCCATTCCCGGTGGGCATGGAGTAGAGCCTCAAATACTACTTGGACTTTTAAAATAATTAGGAGATGCCCTAACCGGCTTGGCTCAGTGGATAGAGTGTCAGCCTGTGGACTCAAGGGCCCCGGGTTCGATTCCGGTCAAGGGCATGCACCTTGGTTGCGGGCACATCCCCAGTGGGGAGCTGATTGATGTCTCTCTCTCATCGATGTTTCTTACTTTCTATCCCTCTCCCTTCCTCTCTGTAAAAAAATCAATAAAATATATTAAAAAAAATAATTAGGAGAACGACCCTCAGCAATATACTAGCTGAGAAAAAAGTGTAATGATGATGTGCAGTATTTAAATATCATCTTAAGTAGAATATACATTTAAATAAAAACGTAATATTCTTACTGATATGTCTCTGTGTTCCACAACTTTCACCTGCTATTTATAAAAGTAACAAACTTAACAATCATTTGAGAAAAAGATATAAGTACTCCAAAAACAATGTGGCACGTCACTTTTTAAAATATGTGATCTAAACGTCAAAGGCAGTAGATGCATTTTCTTTCTTGATGCAAGTGCTAATGTAAAACCCTATTAAACCGCGCCAGGCACATCAGTGAGAACAGAGTAGGTGAGCCATATAATTGCTGAATGCATGCAGTAATGGCAGAATTTGATTTGCTTCCAAGCTCTATGCTGAAAACTTGTTTTCCATGTTTTGACTGATTGCTTTCATGAGTTCTATGGTGAAAACTGGTTTTTCCCTTTAGGTCAGATTCCCAATTACTGTCATTTATTGGTCTTTTCTATTACCTGATAAAAGCAGTCACAACATGAATTTCTCAGACAATTGTATCTGTTTGGGAATTAGAGTGCTTAAATGTGGGTTATAATATAATAAAGCAGATAGCATAGAAATTTAAAAAAAGACATTTACTGGGTGCACTGGTTAATAATGCTGATTTTTTTCAATAGATGGAGTTACACATATGTTGATATATATGCGATTTGGTATGTATGCTATTTTGTTGTATTGAAAACAAGCTTCAAAACTTCATATGTCAAATTTCCTGAAGGCATTAACATCATAGATATTTTTATGCTTAAAAATGGTGGATTTCGTGCCAAAAAAAAGAGCATTACTTTATTTTGAAGAAAAGTGCTGCTGAAAATTATCGTATACTTCAGGAAACTTATGGTGAACATGCTCCATCTCAAGATACTTGTGAACACTGATTTAAATGCTTTAAAAGTGATGATTTCAATGTGAAAGACAAAGAACATCCAGGTCAACCAAAAAAATTTGAAGGCCAACAATTATAAGCGTTATAGGATGAAGATGCCTGTCAAACTCAAAAACAACTTGCACAAAGATTAAACATTGCTCAGCAAACAGTTTCCAATCTTTTACAAGCAATGGGAACGATTTTAAAGGAAGGAAAATGGGTGCCACATCAACTGAATGAAAGACCAATGGAAAATCAAAAAGTCATCAGTAAAATGTTGCTTCAAAGGCATGAAAGAAAGTCTTTTGCATCGAATTGTGACTGGCAATGAAAAGTGGATTTATTTTGAGAATCCCAAACCCACAAACTCATGGATTAATCCAGGTCAACCATCAACATCATCAACATGGACTGCAAGGCCAAATCGCTTCGGTAAGAAAACAATGATGTGTGTTTGGTGGGGTCAGGAAGGTGTGGTGTATTATGAGCTTCTAAAACCAGGTGAAACATTAATACTGATCGCTACCGACAACAAATAATCAATTGGAACCATAATTTGATCGTGAAACGACCAGAATGTGCCCGAAGACACAGCAAAGTAATTTTGCTTCATGATGACACAACAACACACACTTGAAAACCAGTTAAAGACACGTTAAAAGATCTTGCCTGGAAAATATTAAGTTACCCTCTGTATTCACCAGACCTTGCTCCTTCAGATTACCACTTGTTCCTATCGATGGCACACACACTTTCTGAGCAGCACTTCAAAACATATAAAGAAGTGGAAAACTGGGTCTCTGAATGGTTTGCCTCAAAACAAGAAAAGTTCTATTGGGACGGCATCCACAAATTACCTGAAAGATGGGAGAAATGTGTAGCTAGTGATGGACATTACTTTGAATAAAGCAAAATTTTTGATGTTTCTCTTGAAATTATCGTGTTTTCTTTGGATTACAAAATCTGCATTATTAATTGGTTAGTAGTTAATCTGCACTATTAACCAATTAACAATTAATTTTCATTATTAACAGGCTAATAATTAATCCACACTATTAATTGGTTAATAATTAATCCACATATTTAACCGGTTAACAGTTAATTCATATTATTAACCAGTTAATAATTAATCTGCAATATTAACAGGCTAATAGTTAATCCTCATTATTAATCTGTTAACAGTTAATCTGCATTATTAATCAGTTAATAATTAATCCACACTATTAACTGATTAATAGTTAATCTGCACTATTAACTGGTTAATAGTTAATCCGTATTATTAACCATAATAACGCAGATTTTGTAATCCAAAGAAAGCACAATAATTTCAAGAGAAACATCCAAAGTGCTTATTCAAAACAATGTCCATCGCTAGCTACACATTCCCCCCACCTTTCAGGTAATTTGTGGATGCCGTCCCCAATAGAACTTTTCTTGTTTTGAGGCAAACCATTCAGAGACCCAATTTTCTACTTCTTCATACATTTTGGAGTGCTGCTCAGAAAGTGCATGTGCCATTGATCGGAACAAGTGGTAATCTGAAGAAGCAATACAACAAAACAGCATACATATCAAATCACATATATATCAACATATGTGTAACTCCATGTATTGAAAAAATCTGCATTATTAACCAGTACACCTAGTATATACGAAGACTCACAAATGTATCTAAATCTATCCACAACTCAAAGACAGAATAAAAATAGACTCATATATTTCATTTATCACCCTAGGAGTTTTAAAATAATTTTTTGTGCATGACATTTATATTTCTATGGATAAAGAATTTAAAATTTGTCAACAACAACAAAACAGATTTCTGTTTCATAAATACTAACAAACTTCAGTAGCATTTGTGAAGACATTTGACAAAATAATGCATTTTAGAAGGGTAAAGCCGTGAATGTTTTGGTGGAGCACATGTTCTATAACCTAATTCTGTGAGACTTAGCCCCTTACCCCTGGAGGAATCCCTGGGCCTTGAGAAAGGGAGGTTCTATATCTACATTGACGACAGACATCCCTTTCCTGGGTAAAAGCCTGCAGAAAAAGAAAGGGAATCTAAGTGAGAAGATCTAAAAATTTCTGAGTGTATTGTAGCCAAGAAAATGTGTGTGTACTGAGGGATATGAGTTGACTATACTTATCTAGTTATTCCTACCCCAAGAATAACGACGCTTAGAAAGCATGTTTGCTAAACTACGACGGTTATTTCAATAAATCTATAGTGAGTTCTCATAGAAAGTGCTAGAAGAAGAAAGAGAAAAGGAAGGAAGGCCACCGAAGCCCACCCAGGAGCAATTTTAAACCCTCTTTGTTTCTCTGTACCCCAGGAGTATGTTCTGCATAGTCCTCCAACAGTTCTGTTCTTGCCTCAGTCAGGGTTGACCGGCCCCGTAATTTTGAGTGTGTTTGTCTAACTAGAGCGAGGCTTGCAGGGGATTTGCAAGCTGGAAGGCAGCCCAGTGTAATGATTACCAAACCAACGCGCTTTGAAGACACTGCCAGGGCTTGAACCAGGGAGCAAGGCATTCATTGCCGGTGCAACCTTCAGCCTCTTCACCTGTAAATGTGGGGAAAGTAGGGACACCTACTTCAAAAGTGGCTTCGAAGCTTCAATGAACGAGTGCATCAAAGCTCAGCACAGTGCCTAGCACACAGTTCATGATCCGTAAATATTAGCTGATATTATGGCACATAACTCATCTACCTTAAAGTATGTGAAAGTGACCTGTAAATAAAGTAAGCAAAGTATAATTATAATATAAAGAATATGGTTAAAGGAGATATTTATTCTAAAATTGCACTTTTGATTGAGTGACAATGATGGTGGGAGTCCTATTATTAATCTCAGTTCACTTGTGACCAGATCACTGCATAAGGATTTTGTGTAATTCATGTGTAAAAACACCACTGTCAAGTCACCTCAGGCAGCCTGGTCAGATCTTAAAAAAATTTAGCCAGCCAGAGTGGCTCCATGGTTGAGTGTCGAACTATGAACCAGGTCACAGTTCAATTCCCGGTCAGGGCACTTGCCCAGGTTTCAGGCTCCATCCCCAGTAGGGGGCGTGCAGAATGGAGCCAGTCAGTGATTCTTTCTCATCGTTGATGTTTCTATTTCTCTCTCCCTCTCCCTTCCTCTCTTAAATGTGTGTGTGTGTGTGTGTGTGTGTGTGTGTATGTATATATATATATATATATATATATATATATATATATATATATATATATACATACATATAAATAAAGACATTCTGAGTGTAAATAAAGAAATTGGATGCCAGTTGGTTAAATTTTAGCGATGGGTACATGGATGTATATTATGGTATAAAAATTTAAAATATTTCATAAATTTAATGTAAACAACAAAAATGAAAGAACCGCTTAGAACTGTCTTTAGCTTTTCTCACTAAGATACATTTCCTTTGGACAGATTATGACTGAAATTTTGAAAAAGGAGTTGAGATTAAATTATTTTTAAGTCCAAAGAATTTACAAACTAAGAAAACAGAGGTGTCTGCTTACTAGGGAAAAAATACTTTGGTTAATAATTCAAGATATTCAATTATTTACTTTAGTTAAAGTCACTAAATCTGCTTGCCACTAGGGAAAACTGCACCTCTAACAAGAATGCTTTATCACTGAATTTTATGGCCTGTGAAAAGGAAAATATTGCATAGAGAAAAAGAATACACCAGTGAAAGTGGCAAGGTCAAGTCGAAAAGCATGCTAGATAGTTAATCCCTGAGAATTCACACCCAGATCAGAATTCACTAGTTCAAAATGAAATGAAGTTTAGCTAAATAAAATAGAATTGAATGGCATTCAGCAGATTTACTGAGTAATACCTCTATACTAGTTATTATATCACTTACTAATTACAGGTGAATTATAAGATGAAGGCCATTTAAATAAATATATTCTGGATAGAAGAGTTAAATGAAAGAATACAAATAGAAAAATAAGAAAAAAGTTTGAATTAAAGGATGGAAATACAGAGACTCAACTTCAATATCGAATGTTTCTATTAGAAGCTTTTGGGTTTTTATTTCTA
The DNA here is from genome assembly GCA_004026665.1 of Murina feae. Lineage (NCBI taxonomy): Eukaryota > Metazoa > Chordata > Mammalia > Chiroptera > Vespertilionidae > Murina > Murina feae. The sequence goes on along the minus strand of PVJC01008357.1, from coordinate 25,390 downwards.
TTGATAATATGATTTCCACATGTGGGAAGGGGTGTGATTAAAGGAAAGAACCTAAGCAATCCCTTAAAGTTGTCTTAAAATTCATATAGATCTTTCTCTTCTTATGGAACTTATTCATGTTATTTTTATCCAACCTGGACATTCTCAATGGTATGAAACATTTTTACATATTTTATAGTTAACATTAGCTATATCTAATTGATTATGAATTATATCCAAATGACTGAACTTTTATATAATGGAAGGTCAAGCCATAACTCTCTCAACACTTGATGGAAGTATTCTTTTTTTAAAAAATATATTATTGATTTTTTGCAGAGAGGAAGGGAGACGGATAGAGAGTTAGAAACATCAATGAGAGAGAAACATCGACCAGCTGCCTCCTGCACACTCCCCACTGGAGATGTGCCCGCAACCAAGGTACATGCCCTTGACTGGAATCAAACCTGGGATCCCTGAGTCTGCAGGCCGATGTTCTATCCATTGAGCCAAACCGGCTAGGGCTGGAAGTATTCTTTCTAACAAAATTTTACAACTTAGATAACAAATCAATTATCTTATACTTCAAAACAGTTATTATCTATACTAATAAAAGGGTAATATGCTAAATAAAAGGGTAATATACTAATTAGGGTGGGTGTCTTCTGGACATCCTTCCAGACAAAGCCGCAATGGCTGCCCGAGGCTCAGACAAGACGCAGTGGCTACAAGGGATGAGGCTCAGGCAGCCGCTGTGGCCAGCAGTGGCTGCAGCAAAGGCATGACGGGGACATTGCCTTCCCCTGATGGGCTGATCACCTCCCACCTGCCACAAGCCATCCGTAGAACATCCCTTGAGGGCTTCCAGACTGTAAGAGGGAACAGGCCAGTCTGAGGGAACCCCCACCCATTGCACAACTTTTCATGTGCTGAGCCTAATAACATAATAAATATATAATAAATATAAATATATAATCTAATAAAAGCGTAATATGGAAATTAACCATTTCTCCGAGACATTTAAGCCACACCCACCAGCCAAGCCATGCCCACCAGCCAATCAGAACAGCTGTATGCAAATTAACCAAGCCAAGATGGAGGCAGGTACAGCACAGGCAGCGGCAGGCGGCTGGGCTCAGACTGAGGAGGGGGCGGAGCCAGGAATCAGACCAGGAGCAACCGACCAGCATGGCTGGCTGGGCTCAGACTGAGGAGGGGGCGGAGCCAGCCATTGGGACCCTGGAGGTGGCCACCAGCTGCCTCACCCAGCCCCTCATCCAGGCTGGCCAGGCATGCCAGCATGTGGACATCCCCAAAGGGGTCCCAGACTGCGAGAGGGCACAGGCTGGGCTGAGGGACCCTCCCCCACTCAGTGCACAAATTTTTGTGCACCGGGCCCCTAGTAAATATATAATAGAAGTATGAGGTATTATTTTAAATGAGCAAAATAGGTACAGCTGTGAAAGCAAGATTTTTGTCATAATAAAATCATTTTTATTATTAATTTGATCATAAAATTAGCATAATATCATATGAGATCCAAACAATACATACATTGGGGGGAAAACAATCACTGTAAATCTGAACAAATCTAGGCTGCCTCATAGGAATTTGTGTATCCCACCTTCTATGTATCTTTTATACTTGTTTATACACATACATGCATGCATGCGTATTTTGGCTTGTATTGGATAAAAGCATACTTGTCACTTCATTTCTTTGTTTATGATTATTTTTTCAATAAAATGCTTTTTGTTGGGGCCAGGACAATTTATCTTGTTGCCCTGAATCTTCCTATTCTGTATACCCTTTTCCTCTTTGAGTGCTACTTCCTTCTAGCTCCCCCCAGAACTAGAATTTATGTCTTCTATTTTTTTATTCTCTATAATAATTTGTTTTAAGTTTTTTTTTTTCATGGTTAGCATTGAAAGTCTTAAGCTGTATAAGTCAACTTAGATTAAAGAAAAAGTCATATGAAAGTGAGGGGGTTTAGAAATAGGAGTGACATTTCAGGTACCCTGTGACTATAATTACAGAAAGGAGGAATGGGCTGGAGCTCTTCAATCCACACTATGTAAGCATCATCCTATTATGCCATTTTTAGGGATGTTCCTATCAATCTGCCAAAATACATGCCATGAAAGGCTACAATGAGATTAGAGATGGATTCATTTATGGACAGAGACAACAGAATAGTAAAGGCCTGGGAGGGGTGGGCAAGGGTGGAGGGGGTCAATGGGGAAAAACAAACAGACAAACAAACAAACAAATGGTAAATCAGTGAGACTTTCAATAAAGAAAAATTTAAAGAAAGAAAAGACTGTCAATGTTTCATGTTGCTACTGTACTACAGGGTTTAAAAATCCTCAGAAGAGTAATACCAACATTATCTGATTAGCATTGGTCAAACCAAAGGTCTATGCAACAAAGTACTTTCATTTCTTAAAGATTAATTTTAAAAGACAGCAAAGAGCAAAATAATTTTATAACATTAGAGTTGAAAGAGACTTTTGGAAATTTAGTTACAAAGCCCTACTTGGGAGAAACTCAAGCCATAAAGAAGTTCAATGGTTTATTCCAAGTAGAAGACAAAGATGACAAAGAGAAAAATAACAATAACAAACAAAAATGTAATAGTCCTATTAGGAGAATCCAAGACCATCTCTGGAGCCAGGCTAGGGCTTCTTCTGCCACAATAAACATCCTTTCCAGACTTCTCCATTCATACCAGAAAAAATAAAAAGAAAAAAAAGAACCCCAAATTTTATATACTCTTGCAAGGTTTTTACATTTCTTTTCCTGAGGCAATCTGTGCTTTCGTTTACCAACCCCACAATACTTTAAGATAACATATAACCAAGTCACATTAGTGGTAATCACTTATGTATGCCATTTTTAGATGCCCAAAGATCTTGAATAAAAAAAGACTAAGTGAACCAGAGAGCTCAGGATCAAGTTAAAAGGACAGAGGGCGGTGGTAACCATGGTTCTCCGAGGTCATTGTGATCAAGACAAAGAGGTGCCTAGGGCAGGGTAGGAAAATGCTAAACATTTACAGATGAACTGAGTTTAGGCCCTCTACCAAGTAAAGTACTTGTGATCATGGGAACAAGCGGGGACCAACTCCATTCATCCCAGAAAGAGAGTCAAAGCTGCAGACCAGGCATTATCCTAATGACCCCACCATTTTTATCACGGTGGCTCCAAAATCAGGCCTGCTTCTCTCTGCTTTGTCCTCTGTTAATACATGCTGATGACCAGCAAAAGGCATGTCTTCCCCATGAGATCCCAATGTCACAGGGTAGAAAGACTAAATAAACTTCACACCATGAGATCTTGTAAAGAAAGACTCCTACCACTGATTATTTTCAATGATGCTGTAGTAACTCAGTATGCACTTCAGAGAGGCACAGTCTTGGAATACTAGCATAAAGAAGAAAAATCCACACTCATTTCAAAATTATCCTATGTGTTTTCTTTAAATTTTCTTGTTTTACATATGTCTCCTTTTTCCCCAAATGACTGCCCTCCCCCCTCCCCCCCACCACAACCATTCCCACTCTGGGCAAACCTCCACTGCCCCAGTGTCTATGTCCATGGGTTATGTTAATGTGCATGCATACAAGTCCTTTGGTTGTTTAATATTACTGTTCTTTAAAATTTAACAATTTTAAAATGAACACAGTCCTTAGCACTTTGGTCAAAGGCAAAGCTGGCAGAAACGTAAAAAGTCATGGCTCAGGAGATTTTTGTGAGCATTAAGTGAGTAATGTGCTTAGAACCTCGTCTGAAACACTGGTGAGTGCTACATAAGCACTAACCATTACTGTCCCTAGGAAATGATGAACCTTTGAAAATCTAGTGAAAACTACAATGACAAAGTTCATCTTCTCTCCGGGAAAGCCTTCAAAGAGGAAGCAGATTAGATGCTGTACAGTGTTGCTGCATTTCTCTACTGAATGAAACAAGTCATATTTCTGGAAGAGCAGACAGCTGTATCCCATATATCAAACTGAAAATGCCATGGCAACTATTGTTTCTAGGCAATTGTGGAAGTATGTGTGGGGTCCGCATCCTATATAATAAATATAAGTGGAAAGTAGAGGGGGAAACCAAATGTTATTTGGAGAAGAAACTGAAAAGAGAAATATTTCTTAAAGATTACAAATACGTGCTCCATTACAACAACCTTAATGACTCAGTGTAAAACTAGGATTTAAAACTCATTAAGTGAAACTAAGATAAAAAAAATCTACTAACACATTTCATAAACACATGACAATCTATCATCTGCTTGTAAACCACAGTAAGTGTTAAAAGATAAAATTGGGTAAAAGATGAATAACATCAAACATTTTTAAAAAAACAATTAAATCAGCTGTCAAAAAAGTAACACACTGAGTATTAAATTTCACTTGCACAATACTGGATGGCAAAGTATTTCAATTTCTCAATACTTGAGTGTTTGCAGTAGAATGCAAAATGAGACCAAAGGAAAAGCCCAATCAAGATAATTCCTGAGTGTGTTTCCAGCCAAAAGCAAATATTCTAAAGAAAACAAGGCACCAGGCTAGCAACTTGGAGAAAACTGCTCTCTGATATATGCACATGACTCCAAGCCACAAAGCCATACGAAATGTGCAAAAAGGCAGGATTCGCCCACAGGTTCTGTGAATTCTATGTGTGTATGTGTGACGATTATGCACAACTTCTGTCCAATTTTTTCCTGGTCTTCAAATGTAAAATAGGGTTAAAATGCTAATTTGTCAAGCAGGGCATTCTTTGGACACTAATTTTATTAAAAATGCTTCTCACAGACACTTGGTTATCAGAGACTGGATTTCTGAACACAGTTTCAATCCCAGAATGATAAGTCACTTTCAATTCCAGTCAATGGCATTGTGTCTGACTTTTTGTCTTATGTGAAATAAATAGCAATCTTATGTAAATAACTATATACATACAATCTTACTGCATATAACTATATGAATTTCATACAATAATGCACGTGATATGACTCAAAAATAGCAGCAGGAGCCAAGTAGAACATATGCTGGGACACGAATGACATTTCAAATCTTTAGGCAGAATTATATCCACATAGTGCTCAAAAAGTACCAAGAGAAACTGCCAGAAAATTTCTAATTGGATAGTTCTTTCTCAGAGTGAACATTTCTACAGAAGTATATTCACCCTTATAAGGAAAAAGACACAAGGCTTGAGACGATGTGAAAGAGAAGACAGAGAAAGTTAGGGACATGAAAAGGACACGGTAGCCACAACAACTGCCTTTGAAAATATTCTTTAAGTGGGTAAAATAATTTTAGATGTGGAAATTTTTTTAAAAGGTTAGGATAAATTATTTTACTAACTTGGGTCTTTATTGAATCCTCTTTGGAAACCGCACAATTGTTTGCAAATTTAACTCCGGAAAATCAATAGGCTTTCATGTGAATAGTTTCAGTTTAAGCGACCAAATTACTATCCGAATACCTTAACTTGCCAGTATTGAGAAATGCCTTAGAAGATGGAGGCGAATTTTTAAAAACAGACATGCAAAAAGCATAAAAGAAATGAAATTGACAGGTTTTTTCAAGCTACAGTTAAACTGACTTATCCATAAGCCTGTTTAAGACAAACATAATACCAATGACTACTTAAAAGAACACCAAAATAAAATAAAAGCTCAAAATGAATAAAATTGTGCTAACTATAAATCACTTTGTAATGCATTACTGTTATTTATCTCTCTAGCTCTATTTTTTGGCACTTCACCCACAAGAGGTAAGCATTTTATATTTTTAATATAATGTAACTATTTCTAGTATTTTCCTTCTGCTTTATTAAGGGATGCTTTGGGGGAGAGGAGGCGGTGAGATTAGAAAAATCAGAATGCTATTATTTCTGTTAAACAGCGCACCCTTGTGGTTTACTTTCTAAACAATAAAAATTACAGGATAAGAACGTACCCAATATTCTCCATGGACTTGGAAATTATTTCGTCTTTTTGTTGTTGTTATTTTTTCCTAGCCTGCCATTATTTTCAATCATCAAATAGATATACAATGTCTATAATGATAATGACTACATTTGATTTAATGTAAAACAAGCAAGCAGTAAAATAAAATTTACCCATAAACTTATAGTTCTGCTAAATTTCTTGAATATTTGCATCTGGCTATATAAACAACAATCAATTCAGAGGTCAATTTAATTTATATGCATCATGTAATATATATCACATTTTAGTTATTGGTCCTTAATCAATCAATACAACCTTGCCAAAATTCTGGCTTTTCTGTAAAATCTTAAGAAAAATATTGCCAAGAATTACCTGGGCCAAATTACTATAAAGAAAACATAAGCAATTCTTAAGTTATCCAAGTACTTCTGAAAATTTACCATACATATACATAAAATACTAAAATTTAGTGATATTATGTGTGATAGACATTCTCACTGTATATATTACACCCAGCTGCATGGAAACAATGCTAAAAGTTTATTTATCGATTTCCTTGAACACACACTATGTTACAGAATTTTGCTGGGGCACAAAATTCCTGCCCTCTAGTTGGGAAAGAGGAAAGGGCAAAAATCAACGAAATTAAAAGCTTTAAACATTTATCTTTAGAGGATGGGATACTTATATCATCCCATATTATGTTATATACATCAATGAAATATTATGTAGCCTTTGAAATGAGGAAACCCTTTATGTACTGATACATATTCAAAATACACCATTCAGTACCAAAACGTGAGTTATAACATAGCGCATAGTATATGAATACATACACAAGGAAATAGTATTCTCCCACAAGAAAGCAGGAAACCCTCCCATTGTGACAATATGGATGGAGCTTGAGGACAACAGAAAATGAAATAAGCCAGGCAGCGAGAGGAAAAGTGCATTGATATGTGGAATCTAAGAAAGTCAAACTCATAGAAACAGAGAGTGGAAAAGGTCGCCAGGGGGTGGAGGATATAGGGAGAGGGTGGGGCAATGGGACAAACTTTCAGCTGTAAGATGAATAAGGCCTGAGGATCTAATGTAAAAATGGTGACTATGGTTGATAACACTGTTAATAACTAAAATTTGCTAAAAGAGTAGAACTTAAGTACCCTTAGAGAGAGGTGGGAGAGAGAGAGATGTGAATGAGGTGGTGAATGTATAGCTAGATGGTAGGAATTCTTTCACAATGTGTACCTATTTCAAATCACCATGATGCACATTTTAAATATCTTACAATTTATTTGTCAATTATGCCTCAATAAAGCTGAAAAGAAAGAAAAAAGAACAAAGGAGAAAGAAAAAACAAAGAAACAAAGAAAGAATAGAAGCCCCCCTCAAATTGTGATCAGTTTGTAGAGAACCTTGAATACCCAGAAAGCACCAGCCAGCTACCCAAAGTTTTGAACTGAGAAGTGCTAATTACATAATATAAAAGTAGCAACTTGCCACATCCTTTTATTATGAAAACAAGACACAGAAGACAAGTACTGATCTTCTCCTTACTCCCTGGGATTTCTCTAGGATCAGACCACAGGAGAGAGAATGAAAATGAGGGGCAAGTGGACACGATGAAGAGATGGAGTGAAGGGATTGCTCACTATTTGGATATGAAAAGAAAAAAATAATAAACGTCACAGATGGTCTTGAGCTTTTCAATACGGGACAAGAAAAGAGTAAGTAAGATTTCCAATCTTCTGATTTCCAGGTTGTGATGAGTCAAGAAGCAACCATGAGTTTAAACTGCAACAGGAAAAATGCTGGAATTACGAAGTTGAAGTATTAGTTTTTTAGGGCTGCCATAACATATTGCCATGACTGGGTGGCTTAAAACAACAAAAAATTATTCTTTCACGGTTCTGCAAGCCAGAAGTCTGAAATCACGGCGTTAGCTGGCCATAACCCTCTGAGAGCATTAAGGGCGACTCCTTCCATGCCTCATGCAGCTTCTGGTGGCTCCTGCCACTGCTTGGTTTGGGGCAGCGTAACTCCAGTCTCTGCCTCCACTGTCACATGACTTTCTCCTGTGCCTGTGTCTTCGGTTCTACTCAGGACACCAGCCACTGGATTTGGGCCCAACCTAAATCTAGGATGATCTCATTAATAGAGCCTTAACTTGATTACATCTGCAAAAACTATTTCTAAGTAAGGTCACATTCACAGGGCACTGAAAGCTAGGACTGGGGTATGTCTTTTTCTGGGACGTCACAGTTAACTCCTAAACGAAGAACAGATGTTGTCTTTGAAAGAGTACAGTAAATATAGGCTAACCCCATGGACTCAGGTACTTCCAAATTTAGAAAATGGGTAAACAACAAATAAAATAAAAGAGAGCTGAGTTATCAAAAGATAATCAGAGCCAAAGAAGAAGAAAAATCAAGACCTAGGGCTCATCTATTACATCTAATATGGCCAAGAAGTTTAGGTTTTGAGATACCTAAATAGCCACGAATTCACATGAACAGAAGTGTCACACAGACACACACACTCGCAAACAAAACCACACCTTAATTGTTAAAAATTTATAATGAATAAATTTAAAGAAAAGTTAAGTACTGATCTTATTCAGCTTTTCTGGGGAAAAACAAATTAATATTCAGTCCTAATAATAATGCATAGGAAATCAAAAGGGAAGAAATTAATTAGAAGATTTATGTATAAAGATGTCTAGTTTGCCAAACAAATTTACTTAACTTGGGGGCATCGGCTGGTCATAGAGCAGAGCAGAGGGTGTGGATCAGAAGAAAGCACCTTTGGTGCAGAGGTTGGTAGCACAGCCTGAAGTTTTAAGAAGCGGACTATTAGAAAGACAATGGAGACCTCTTTGGGATCCAACCACAAGGAAGTTTACTGGAATAGATTGGATGAGGACAGCTGGAGTGAAGACTTGTGAGGAGTGGCTAAAATTAATTTCTCTATAAAGAAAATGAGAGCCCTCATTTTAAGCAATAAAAAACTATAAAAATAAAAGAAAATGATAGCCCTAACCGATTTGGCTCAGTGAATAGAGCATCAGCCTGTGGACTGAAAGGTCCCAGGTTTGATCCTGTCAAGGACATGTACCTTGGTTGCGGGCACATGCCCAGTAGGAGGTGTGCAGGAGGCAGCTGATCCATGTTTCTGACTCTCTTTCCCTCTCCCTCTCTGTAAAAAAAAAAAAATCAATAAAGTATATTAAAAAAAAAGAAAATGACACTTTAGTAGTTACTCCAGGGTATCATAATTTGTACTCCTATAATGTAGCTTTATGGTAATTAAAAATTGAAAATAATCCTGAAAATGCTGCATTTTAAATTACTTACTATGAAGGAATGTAAAGGGGTTACAGCTACAAAAAGAGTCTGTTGGCGACCCTGACGTGGCCCCTGCTTATCTCACTCAGTTTCTGTGTTTCTGGCTCCTGCCCGGATAAGCTACAGGCTTCACACTCTGCACCTCTGAACAAGGTTTCTGTTGCCTGACCAATGCACTCCCTACACATATCTTAAGACTAAACTCAAGAATCAACTCTTCTGTGACACTTGACCTAACACTTCACCCGGGAAAGCTTGTTACTAAATGATTATTTACTAAAAACATTTACCCTTTAAAATACTTACCCTTTAAAAAGTATTTAAAAATACTTACCCTTTATTTATTTTTTAAAATATATTTTATTGATTTTTTTACAGAGAGGAAGGGAGAGGGATAGAGAGTTAGAAACATCAATGAGAGAGAAACATGGATCAGCTGCCTCCTGATCCACTGGGGATGTGCCCGCAACCAAGGTACATGCCCTTGACCAGAATCGAACCCAGAACCCTTCAGTCCACAGGCTGACGTTCTATCCACTGAGCCAAACCGGTCAGGGCTAAAAATACTTACCCTTTAAAAAGATAAGTATCCCTCTGATTTGTCAGATGAGATATATTATACCATAACCATTAGATAAGATTATCTTAATAGAAATAAAAATAATAGCTTATTAAGTGATTTTCTAAATAATGACTGGATTTAAGCATATTTTGTCCATTTCTATCTATTTGAGTAGCTATTTACTTTCTAAAGATACAATAAATTTCATTTAGAATCTACAGTTATCTCTTTTGTTTTTAAGTTAAGGAAGCACAGAAACATTCATTAGTTTGTTGGGAAAAGTAAAATTACCTAACCATTGAGTTTACTTAGCTTCCAAGGTGGAAATCAAATCCCTCACTAGACACAGGGAAACATCTCAGTATCTCAAACATCTCAACATAAAACCTGCTCTTAGAGTCACTTAAATCATTTGTCTGATTCAGAGCAACAAAGTATATGGCCTCATGTTTAATCACATTTACTTAAAACCTCGTTTATTGTCCATAAGAATAAAGCAAAGAAAGTACAAATTTTATGGGCATGAAAAGTAATTTTGCAAATGGATTTCCACAAAACAGCATATTCCAGGGAAATCTGGGATTAAAGAGTAGCAATAATTAGAAATTTTGCGGGGAATGTATACCTAGAACAGTGTTTTGAACATAAAAATAAATAAAATGAGCTGCAATACATATTATGTAAAGATATTTTTTTAAACTATAGAGTATCTATGTACCAGGCAGATGCCAGTATATGTCCCAGAGATTCTCAAAGTAAAGTAAAAAACATATATCCAGTTAGAAACTCATGACAGTGATGCAAAGATTGTGTTGCTGTTAAAAGAAAAATGTTCAAAAATGAGTATTTCCATTCTAAATAGATACAAGCAAAAGCCTCTGTTATTCCTTAATAGACCAGCACTTTAAGGTTTACAGATGACTTATTTTCTTCAATGTGGAAGCTTCTTGAAATGGATTATGTTTACTCTTTGCAAATATATATATATATATATATATATATATATATATATATATATATATATATAATTGATTTCAGAGAGGAAGGGAGGAGAGAGAGACAGAAACATCAATGATGAGAGAGAATCACTGATTGGCTAACTCCTGAATGCCCCTTACGGAGGATTCATCCTGGGCATCTGCCCTGACCACGAATCAAACCTTGACCTCCTGTTTCATAGGTCAACGCTCAACCACTGAACCATGCCAACTGGGCAATATATTCATGCTTTACTGCATCATAGAATTGTACATATCTATAGAACCTCTTCCCAGCATTAATCTTATTAGCGACTACTTACTCACCTTATTACATATTAGTAACTATTACGAACCCTATTAGTAGTCCATGTGGAAAAAGACAAGTAGGTAAGAGGAAAAATAGATGGTCCTGTGCCCTATCCTAAAACAAAACAAAACAAAACAAAATAAAACAAAAAAGAATTGCGCACCTTATCCGTTTCATCCACACTCATGGATTTCATGACACCATAAGCTGGCCTCTCCTGGACATGAGCGAGATTCTGGGGGACGCTCTGAGAGGCTGACATCGGAGGCAATGGAGCCCGCCTCTTCTTGGGTGCATCCGAAGGCAGGGTGTTTGAAATGTATGTCTTGGAAATGGTATTGGACCTTGTAAAAGTTGGGCGATTACTACTCACTAGAGGTGTTGCTGGGGCACTTGCAGTCTAATAAAGAATAAAAAGGCAAAATCTCTATGTAAATTCAAGATAGAAAAAAGTACATATAATTAAAAACAGATTAGAAGAATCTTATAAAATGATAAATAAGGAATACTTACTTGATCCCGCTTTTTCTTACTGCGCTGAAAAAAGCTGAAAAACTTTTTATTTTCTTTCTCCTTCATAATGTCAAAACTTTGTGATATTTGGCAGGACTCTAAGATAGAAAAAGAGGGCTTTTTGTACATCATATGTTCATTTCCAAGATTTCTCACAATTACCTGCCTTTGAAAAACGTGTCTTGTTATAAAAGCTACTCTCTATGGTACACTATGAACCAGGCACCCTGTTGGGCATCTTATATCTTATTCAGTTCTCAGAGTAATGGATAAATTTAGTATGATTGTGTCTGTTTTACAGAAGAGGAAACTGAAGCTTAGAGAAACTAAAATACTCAGGGTGAAAACAATTACAGAGCTATGACAAACTCAATTCTTTGTAACTCGAAAGTCTGTGTTCCATAAACAATTACCAACATTTCAAAGTACAAAGCTTCAAATTAAATGAGGTATAAAACTGTGATATACAGTTTGTCCCTTTGTTTATTTTGATCTATATTTTTGTGTCAGAGATAAACTATGATAAAATGTTTTACTCTCTAAAACATGATTCATTATAGTTATTTAGTACTTTATTTTCATAAATGACATTCCTTTAATCCAATAGTTCTAAACTAGGGGTGATTCCCCCACACAGCCTAGAAAACATTTGACAATGTTGGGGACCATTTTGGTTGTCACACTGAGGGGTTAGGATGAGGAGAATGTGTTATTGGTATCTGCTGGGTAGAGACCAATGATGCTGCTAAACATACAATAATGTCCAAGACAGCTCCTCAACAACAAAGAATTATCTGACCCCAAATGTCCATTATAATAAGATTAACAAATCACACTTTAATTAGAATGACAAATTTCAAGCCTCAAGGTCACATATGTAATACTTCATTCTCCAAAAAGTGTTTCTGAATGTCAACTGAAAGAGCCTACAAACAAAGACAAGTCCAACAGTGCTGTCACCTGGCCCACATTGTCTTTCTACCATTTCCCACTAAAGGAAACTATGACTGCTTAAGAATAATTGATTATTTGTTGATATCAAAGATAAACCTGTAAATAAAGCAATCAAAACCTACGGGGGTGGTTTTAAAAGAACCCAAGGATCAATCTCATATGGTTTCTACTGGCAAAAGCCCAGACAATTTGGGTGTCTTAAGAATAGCAGCACCCTGGCCGGAGTGGCTAAGTTGCTTGAGTGTCGTCTTGTGCACCAAAACGTTGCCAGTCTGATTCCTAGTCAGGGCACATGCCCAGGTTTTGGGTTTTGTCCCTGGTCTGGGAACATATGGAAGGCAACCAACCGATTGATGTTTCTCTCTCTCCCTCTAGCTTCCTCTCTCTCTCAAATCAATAAAAACATATTTAAAAAAATACAAACTGAAACATAACACATATATTTAATTCCATGTATTCATTTTGATACAAAAAAAGTAATTGGTCCTCATTGTCCATCTTTATAGGTAACCATTATTTTAAAAACTAATGAAGGATAAGAATCACACTTTCCTGCCCCTTTTGAATGAATTCTACAAAAACAGACAAACAGCTAACATGGGGAAATTTGCCTTTTTAGAAATACCTCAACTAATAATTAAAGGAAATTTTGCAATAGATAATGACCATTTTTCAAATCTTAATTATATATGACTAACATTAAAAAAAAGATAACTTGTCATTATATGTCCACAAATGGAACTACACAATACCACCCATGAAATATTCTTGCCAAAAATATCTCAACAAGATTCTAGATTTAACTATCAAGTAACAGGAAATAAGATAGGGAAATATGTGAAGTGGCAGCACAGGATACAATAGCAACAGTCTGAATGTGGGAAATTCTGTAAGACAAATGACCTGGTTTACTCAATAAATAAATTGAGAAAATATTTTAATAGAGACATAAGGAGTGGAGATCTGTAAATTTTTAAAAGCATCTCTACGAAGAAACATAGGGGCTTTATGGTAAATCACCGGTTACCACCTAAATCTTTACTTAACGCTCTATGCCAGGGATCACTGCAAGTCACAATTAAACACTAAGGCAAACAAGGGCTTGAGCTTACTTAGAAAGCAACTAAAATACTGTAGTTTCCTGTTTCCAAAAGAGAGGCTATAAGTAATGGCATGCAGAATTCTAAACTTCCCTATCATCTAATATAATAAAAGAGAAACATGCAAATTGACCGTTACCACCAGCCAATCAGAGTGGCTATATGCAAATTAACCCAGCCAAGATGGAGGCCAACAGCCATGGAGCTAGAGCAAACCAAAGGCTTCTGTTGCAACTGCCTGCCTAGGCTGGCTGAGCCTCTGCTCACAGCCACGCCCACCAGCCAATCAGAGTGGCAGTATGCAAATTAACCCAGCCAAGATGGAGGCTGACAGGGTGGCTCTGCACTAGGAGCCTCCACGGCCGGCCGACATAGCTGTGCCAGGTGTGTCAGCTCAGTGGGAGGGGGGGTCTGGCCTGGGGCCTCCTCAGGGCGTCCAGAAGCAGCTGTCCTGGATCTGCTGCCTAGCTCCGCCCCCGGGAGCCTCCCCGGGGCATGCAGGAGCACAGGGCCTCTGCAGGGTGTGCAGGAGCAGCCGTCCTGGGTCTGCTGCCTGGCTTCACCCCCTGGGGGCCTCTGCAGGACATCCAGGAATGCCTGTCCTGGGTCCACTGCCTGGCTCTGCCCTGCGGGCCTCCGCAGGGTGTCCAGGAACACCCGTCCAGGGTCCGCTACCTTCATCCACCCCCCAGGGGCCTCCACAAGGCGTACGGGAGCGTCTGCTGCACAGTGCGGAGAATCCGAAGCCAGTCCGCTGCCCAGCTCCACCCCAGGTGTGTTTGCTCAGCAGCAGGGCCCCACCGAGGGATCCTGCACCAGCGTCCGCCCCTGGCTTGCCACCCAATTCTGCACCAGGTGTGTCCCCTCAGTGGTGGGGCCCACCAGGCGTGTGCAATCGTGGGCCCTCCAGTGGGAAACGTCCAGGCCTGCACTCACCAGCCTTCCCACCCCCCAGCGCACGAACCCTGAAGGGGCTGTGGGCAGCCTGAAAATGGCTCTCAGCCCCTCACCCAGGCTGGCCAGGCATGCCAGCAGGTGGACATCCCCCCCGAGGTGTCCCAGACTGCAAGAGGGCACAGGCTGGGCTGAGGGATCCCCACCCCCCGAGTGCACAAATTTTTGTGCACTGTGCCGCTAGTATCAGATAAAGTTAGGAGATGCGGGTATTTACAGCAATTGGATTTATCCTGTAAACTCTGACACTGTCAGAGGAGCTTTCTGAATTTTCCTATACCAATGTCTTATGGTTATCATCATAACACTTAATACTCTGAATAGATGACATATGTTTTTGGCTGGAAGGGGTATTTGAGATCAGTGCATTCAGCATCTTCAAAATGAGGCCAATAAGATTATGGGATTCACTTGAATGGCAAAGGTAGGAGCAAAAGCCAAGTAAAAGTAACAAATTTTGTGGGAAAAGAATCACAAAGACAACTTTTTCCAATCTCTTTATTGTCATAGAAGTAGACGATCCAGACAGATAAAACTATTTGCCCTATCCACTTGTCAACTGAGCTTGTCAATTCAAATGCCTGCCCTCTGATTAACAGTATATACTTTATGTAGGAAATTTTCATTCCTTTGATGAGGCTCCTATTCATTAGACACTAATACTAGATAATCATAGTATTACTTATGTGGGGTTAATTCTTGGAATTGGGAGGTTCATTATTATACCCTGGAAAAATTGAAAATGGGAAAGAAAGAAGGTTCCAGTAACAGTTTATTGTGCTTTTTTTTTTTTTTTAAAGTAGGGTGGTAATTATTACAGTAATCAACTATCTAAGCCTACTCCTTTTTAATTGGACTTCCAGACTTTATTATTATTGGCTATTTTTAATAAAGTTTTCACTATGAAAGGAATACATTTCCATTATAAAATTTTGTAATATAAAGAAAAGGATGAAACGTCATCCATAGCCCTACCACCCAAAGGTAACCACTATAAAATTTTTTATGTATTTTCTTTCAGAAATTTCATGTAAAAGTTTTTTACACCTTCATTAAAAGCTAATTTTAGTATAAGCCATTTTCCAAGTTATTACAAAATATTCACAAACAACTTAATGGCTGCAAAAATTCTTTATGATGAATATACTCTGATTATCATGAAAAATAATTCAATGAAAATAATTTAAGATTCTTTCAGGGTACAACCAAACTATCAGCATTTGTACCCAATAAAGATCCTAGCAAAATCGTTTTCTGTCTGAGAGTCAAGAATATATTTCTTACATTCTTAGGTTAATATTAATTTTAAAATATAGTTATTGTATTAAATTGAGAAATCAAGGTCAACTTTATAAATTATTTTTCAGAAAATAAAATATGAAGATTGTCTCAGTTAAAAAAATTTGTACACATTAGTAATATTAAGAAAGCAAATAAAATTAGCTTACTTTCTATTGACCAATAGAAATAGATATTTCACATTATGATTTGTTTCTACTGATTCATATGTCTTACCTTGTAAAGATGATTTATTGGAGGCAGTAACAGAAGTGGCTACAGAGGAGGGGGTAAAAGAGGGTAAATTGACTTAAAGATGATGTTTGTTCAAGTATATAACATCACTGAGTTGAAATAGTTGTCTATAGACTTACATAAAGCACAACCTCAGGATCAAGTGTGAAGTTCCCTATGTATAGATGTAAGTAATTGCCTCCTTTACTAAACTTTTTCTCTCTCCTAATAAAACAGATTCGTATTGAGTAAGCTTGCATTTCTCTATTAGACATCATGCAAACCAACATTATCTAATTTTAATACACTAAATTTTTCTTTATAGATTAATATTGCAAACTACTGGTATTTCTATTTAGAGAAATTTTGGAACTAACTGATGCATTTTTTAAAGCCAGTTAATTTTGGGTGCTGACTTTAGGGGGAAAAATTAGCAGGAAACTTCCAAATTTGAATGATAATTAGGACTCCACCAAAATCATGGTGAGTCTACAGTAATTCATGCTTGATTAAAACAATAATGAATTTAGATGTAAATTTAAATTTTCTGCTTAAATCTTTAAGCCACAAAGAATTAAGTTAAATTCCACTAAAAAAAGTATTCATAGGTAGATGGAAAAGTATAAAATGTGATGACAGCGAAGAAAGACAAGTTTTTATTTCAATTTCAATAATTGAAATCAAGTTAAAACACATTATATTTTGTTTTCTTATTCCCAATACCATGTATTGACGTCTATCTATGGGATCCATTGAAAGTGCCATTATGAACTTGAGAAAAACTATATATAAACACGATACACACATATACATACATGCACATCCTGTCAAATGAATAAAACAAAAAGTCTTACCTCTGCTGACATCCATGGCATATAATTCTCTTAGCCCCAGGTCATTAAGAGATTTTGTCAAGTCGAGGGGCTCCTGAGACTGATAATCCTTCAACAACAGCGTATGCAATGGATCAAACTCACATTTGGTGCATATAATAGGGGCTAGTTCTTGGAGTGATGCATGCGGGCTAACTCTCACTATTGCCTTCTGTGTTTTCTTAAAATTGATCACTACTCTCACAGTTTTCTGTAACACAGATTAAAGCCATAGTTATAGCATAATATACTGAAATAAACATTTTACAATGATGTCTAGCGTAATGAGAAATCTACAAGTATATATTCATACAATATACAGAGTTTTCTATTTTAGTGTAAAATTTGTATTGATTAATGTTACTTCCTAATCCAAATCAGATTCTTAGAAAGGGTTTGCTTATTAAATATAGATTAAATTCACAACACTTGAATAGTAAAGTCTATTAAAATCCAAAAAGAAATGGATATTTTTGCTTTGTTTCTTAAAATATTTACTTTAAAATTAACAAACAGACATAATAATACAGAATTATGCATGTTTTATTCTAGCCTTTATTTGTGGAGTATTTACCTTGTAATAGTTTGTTAGATGTCAAAAAAAGGGTTATTTTGGTTAAAACACTAACATTTTTTAACTTGTATTTGAAATAAATTAGACAATCCATGCAAAGAACTTAGCATAGTGTCTGGCACATATTAAATTATAATAAATAAACATTAGCTATTGTTATACCTCTTGTCACTATTATTATTACTACTTTAACTAATTTTAATATATTAGTAATTAGTATTAAAGTGTTCCTTATTTATATAGTTAATGCTACTAATTCAAAATTATTGAGATTTAAGCATCTGATCATTTTAATGTAACTGAATTAAATCCTGTATATAAATAGAACTTTGAAACATGTGACCATGCTAAGTGAAACCTACAGATTACAGATCCTCAAAGATTAACATGTACTCATAAAGCTAAAACACCACACATTATGCCATGCTATTGCATAAATAATACTATATCTAGATAAATAGCATACATATCTAGATATATAGTCTAATATCTTAATTAATATTTAATATTCAATCACATTTTATAGAAAGCAAGCACATTTTAGGATTGTAAAAAAAATACCTTTGTGTAAAACCTTTTTTATAAGAGTATAAAGAAAATGTGAGAATATGTGCATTCAAGTCATTTGTAAATAAACTATTAACAAATAAACGTTTATACATTTTCTGAAGTTAAAAGTGGTTGATGTTGTTCCTAATGAAAGAGTATTTCTTGAAACCCATAAGTTTCTACCTCTATTGCTTATAAAGAACAATTATATAAAGGATTGATGATATTAGAATATTGTGGTTAAAATTTTTCCTTAAAATCCATACATTACAGAAAACTGAGCCATTGGTGTAGCTCAAATGAAAAATAATGTATATATTAATAAGTTACAACCACCATTTGCCAAGTAAATGAAGCCAAAACTATTTTAATAAATTCTTAAACAAATTTCTTTCCTTTTTTTAAAGTTTATTTAGAAAATCATAGAGATAGAAGTAATGAGCCATGGAAGACATGAGCACATGCTGCCCAGAAAACAGGTTACAGAGCAAAATAAGGGGAAAGAGAGAGAGATGGAGATAGAGATAAACTTTCATTGAAATGTTCTAAAACCTTCCTTTACATATAAAATATGTTTTAAAATAGTATGCTGAAATACAGATGATTCATAATTGTCAGATTCTAATACTGATATATAGATCACTTTAGAGCATCTAAAATCTAAAGTATTTCCCAAATTCTACTTAATCCAAGGATCAATAACCAACCGAATCCTAAGCAAAGTGGTCTATGGAAATATGACAGCCATGTTGACATCAAATTTGACCAGGAAAGGTGATTATATTTTATTTATAATGATCCAAAGATAATGGCTGAAAAAGCAACTTAGTATTTTAGCCATAAGATATCAAAATGTACTATGAAATTCTTACCTCTGGTATTATAGGTGTAGGTTTTTTCTTATCCAAAACTTTTGGCCTTAAAATTACTTTTTCCACCTCCAACATTCCTATTGGTGTATTTGGCTTAAATTTAATGGGGTTCTTTTCAGCTGACAGCAGATCGATTGTGTAACTTGATGGATTCAAGTGATACTGGGCACAGAGGAATATCAGCAAGTCCATCATAGGTTTACTGTGAAACAAAAGTAATGCTGATCATAAAACAATTTCAGCAACTGTTAAAGTTGACTGAGGCACTAAAACACTGTGTAAAGGTACTATTTCCATGGGTTGAGGTATAGGTTGATGAATTTTACTTGAGGGTAAGCAGGTGGCCACTAATATTTCCACTAAGATATTTAAATGTCAGTAAAAACAAAGAAACAAAACTATTCTTCAATCTCATAACTAGAGATATGAATCTGGCTACCAGCTTTCAGACAGGAAAATGAGGCTAGGAATCTCCCTGTTTAGTATGCCAATTTTAATTTAGTACATCTGTTTTCACATGCACCTACTCCCCATTCTCCTAAATGGAGTTCCCAGGTTTCTAGCTTCTCTGGTTCAGTTTTTCCAGAGCAGCAGTCTCCCACTAAGGAAGAGTAGTTGTTTGACATTGTGTAGTGTGGGGTCAAAAATACATAGAGATTCCTAAACCGTCCCCCATGTTCAGCTCCCTATCTCAGCTTTTGGTGGTTGCTGCCCAACCTCAGGCCATTCCAATCTCCAGAGGATAAAGAGGTATGCTTTATGGTATCCTCACCTCCTCCCTCTGCCCCCACCCATACAAGTGGTACCCTATTATACATTATCAGGGGAAATGAATAAAAGACTTGAAGTCCCTCAGTAAAAACAATGTTCTCTGGAATAAATTTTCAGTTCTCAAAATACATTCTCTATGTCTTTATTAGATGCGTTCACAATATTTAGAAATTTTATGTCCTTCTCTTGACATAACATGCTCATACATAAATTTATTTACAGCCCAAATTTTTGCTTTGATAGCACATACTAAATTTCACCTAGAGGGAGACTAGCATAATAGCATTATTAAAGTTTATGGTAACAGTACTCTGTGAGCAAATTGATGTTACATACCAATTCTAGACTTGGAAATGGTGCCTTCTTTTTCTGATAGTAAAAAAGGTTAAGAAGGATTAGGCCATGTCTAGGTAAATACAATTCTATGTAATAAAAGCATAGTATGCAAACTGTCCCCTTGACCAGGAGATTGTCTGGGAGTTTGACCAGGGGGCAGGGCTAGCCGGCAGGGGGAAGGGAGGAAGGCCCCGGCCCACAGTAGGCGGCTGGGAAAAGGGAAGGAGCACCGGGCAGGCTGCTGGCAGCCACAAGGGACCCTACCAGTTCACGAATTTCATGCTTTGGGCCTCTAGTATAATTACAAATACAGTTTATCTGAAGAAGAGAAAGCTTTCACAGCCAACCTGAGGGAGCACTGCCCACTACTGTTACTGAGTAAATGGTGATATGTTCAGATTATAGCTCTCTTTCTCTCTCTATATAACGTGTCAAGTAATACATATGAAAACTAAACTTACATTTTAAACATCGTTTCTTAAAGGTATAGTTCTTTAGAATTTAAAAAACTAAAATGTTCAGTACTTTAGAAATACACAATACAAGTTAATAAGACAAAAGTAGCAATTGATGTAAAGTTTGATTCTGTTTGGTTCGGTTCTGTTTCTGTTTGTTGCTATTTTTTTTATCATTTCATACCCTTTTATGTACAAACATAGAAACATTTAAGGAAAAACATATTTTCCATTTTTAAAAGGTAAGAACAATTTAACACTCTTTATATATACTTATGTAACCCTTCTGATATGCCTCAATGAATTATTATTTTAATCTGTGATACATTAATTTTATAATTTAATACTTAGGGCCAAGAATATTATAAAAATGGCCTACTGCCTCAATTTGGTCATCTATAATCTGTGTGTGAAAAGGGGTTCTATGGAATGTTACCTCACAGGGTGATTACACCATAAATTCCTAACTGAGCATACCTTTATCTTAAGCAAGCCCTGTCCATTGCTTTTATGCATCTAGGTTAATACACCTTTGAAATAAGCATAACTACCTTCAGGAGGGCACATAATCTTAATTATCCTGTAACTCAATCCCTGCCTTGCTTTCTCCCACCTTCATGTAATCCTCTTTCGTTTCCCTCCTTAGTTTTATATGCATAAAAAAAATGCAAAACTGTCAATTCTCCAAAGTATTTGAGATTTTGCTTCCCTGTAATTATCATCAGTTGTACCTTAAATAAATTTCCATAAAAATTCTCCAAAGCTTTAGATATTTCTTACACTGAGAAGTCATTGCACACTATACCAGATTTCACGGGAAAAAGTTTTCATGTTGACATAGAACTATATCCTGACTTTTGAACTCAACACTACCTAAATGTTTTCCAATTAAAAAAAAAAAAAAGCCTCTTCAAAAGGCAACTAATAATTGCAGAACTCTTTCTGACTTTATTATCTCATTTTATAATTCTAGGTTCAAATCTTTATTCAGTAATTCCAGAAGTCAATTTTGTCTTGAAAATATTCCCACATCCTGAAAGATAAATGCAGTAGGCCAGAAAGTTCTGCAACAGACACAAATACAGATGGGAATTTAATACTACATCTAATAACGGTATTTCAAATTTCTGGGAACATAATTAAATTTTGAACAACTGGTATTGGGAAAACTGACCAGCCATCTGACTTGGGCGGGGGGGTGGGGTGGGGGGTGGAAAGGTATGTATTGGTCTTTCCTCTGCTCAGCTTCCTGTCCGCAGCCTCTACAGAGAACAGTCACCACACTCATGGCCAGGATTTTGCACTCAGTAGTTCAGAGGCCGCCAGGCAAACTGCAAACTGTGACAAAAGGTGTGGCTTCTAGTTGGCACAGATTGAATTTGTCATAAATCTACCAAGTCAAGAATCCCAGATAAAGCGGTTCAGCCTTCACCTGCAGATCATGAAAATAGGTGGGATTCATAGCATCCTCACAAACTGCTTATTGTTACCAGAATCAAAAGTACAAAAATATGTCCATATTAGGAAAAAAGATATAATAAAGATGCTTGGATTAGAAAAGTACATATTCCTCAAGTTCACAAGAGTATCCCTCCAGTAAATGCAAAATTGAAAGTGGGTAAGCATTTAAGAATCAAGCCCCTCAGGTTGCCATGAGGACTTCCGACAGACCAGCACATGGCTCACAGATGCCTCAAGAACACCAGGGAGGTAGCAGTGCATCTAAGCCCCATGGACCAGCAAGCAATTAAGTCCTGATGCCCGAGCAGTTTCAGATTAAAAAGTATAAGTCATTTTCATTTAAAGATAGTGAAAGGCACTCTCATTAAGAAACATTTAAATGCTAAAAAAAAAAAAAAAAAGTTATATATCTCCTTTATTCCTACGCCATAGCAAACTCCACGTGGACCAGATATACAAATATGAGGATACATCCGGGGCGGGGAGGGAACAGAAAACAAATCCATCTTCATGTAATGTGTGCCCCAGAACACTGCCCATAGAACTTTCTGCAAGGATGGAAATTTTCTATATCTGTGCTGTGCAATACAATGGCCTCTCACTGCATGTGGCTATTGTGAATGAGAAAGAAACTACAAAGTGAATCTGACAAGCTCAGTGACTAACGGTTACCTCACAGGGTGACCTGAACATAAATTACTAACTGGGCAGGTCCTGGTGGTAGTCACACCCCAGGCCTATGATTTTTCATAAAAGGTTTATCTTTACCTAGGCAAGTCCTGTTCATTGATCTTGGCCATCTACATTAACAAATATTTGAAATGCTAGAATAATCCCCTTTCCCAGACCCCTCTAACCATACTTAAGGGCACACATGATCTTGATACTCATATACCATCCCTATTTACAGTAAATGTTCTCTCCATTTTACTTTTTATCCAGTCAGATCTCTCCCTCCTTAATCTACTACCAGTGGATTTCATGTATTCTTCCTTACTTTCCCTATTTTGATCTCCAGTGCATAAAGAGAACTGTCAAACTGCTATTCTCCAAAGAATTTTTGAGATCTTGCTTCCAAACATGTCCTTAGTTTGGCTCAAATAAACTCATAAGATGTGCTGTATGTTTGGACGTTCTTATGTTGAGCAGTTGAAATACACTGAGCTAGCAAACTACAAACTGAATATTTTATTTAATTTCATTTCATTTAAATTCAATTTAAGTAGCCACATGTGGTGAGTGGTCACTGTAATGGATAGACAAGTGCATTGATTCTCAAAGTGTGATTTAGGGACCAGTAGCATCAGTATCATTGGGAACTTGCTAGAAATGCAAATTGCCCAATCTCAGCCCAGATCACTGAATCAGAAAATCTGGGAGTGAGGCACAGCAATATGTGCTTTGACAAGCACTCCTGCTAATTCTAATGCATACTACAGTTTTTGAAACACTGACCTAGAGAGAAAAGGATAAAGGAACAAGTCAAATATACAGAATATCAGATAATGATAAATAGTATGATGAAAAAATAAGATAAGGAAAGAGTCAAGGAAATGTTCTAAATAGAAAGATACCATTAGAACAAAGACCTGAATGGAATATCTGGGGAAAGCATTCAAGGCAGAGCTAACAAATGCAAAGGCCCTGAAGCAGAATTGTGCTCTACATTTTAAGAAAAAACAGAAACAGTCAGCTACAGTGAAGACCTAAGAGCCTGGTGAAGACTTAGAATTTCACTGAGTTAGAAAACCACTAAAGAGTTCTGAGGAGTGATCTAATTTACATTTTAAGAGGATTATATTCTGATTATTGCATTCAGAATTGCCTAAGAGAACAGTTACAAAGCAATTGCAAAAATGTAGGTGGGAGATGGTGATAATTTAGACTAGTCAGATGCCATGTATATTTTATAAGGAGCTGATTAAAGCCAATGCAGGAAGAAAAGGGTAAGAAGATGCAAGAGACAGAGGAGGAACTAGCGAGAGAGAAAAGACCAGGACTGTAGGAACACCACAAAGTGTCAGGGTTGCCGGCTGGTGTAGCTCAAAGGTTGAGCGTTGACCTATGAACCAGGAGGTCACAATTCGATTCCCTGTCAGGGCACATGCTGGCTCAATCCCCAGTGTCAGGTGTACAGGAGGCAGCCGATCAATGATTCTCTCTCATCACTGATGTTTCCATCACTCTCTCCCTCTCCTTTCCTCTCTGAAATCAATATATACATAAACTTTAATATCAAAGTGGCAGAGTTGCTAAAAGGGCAACAGCGGGCCTGAAACATTAAGTTAACTTATTGGCTACGTGATATGCTTACTAACTTTCCTTGGTGGCCCACAAACCATCACCAAAATCCTGGTAGATTTGGGAGAAGGTAAATCAAGAAAAGAAAGAAGATTTAAAAAGTTAAAGACTAAAAAATAAGAATCCAAAAATAATATATATGTAAAATTAGAGCCAGAGGTGGCTCCAACAACATAAAGCCTTGGTAATTTATAATAATACTAGGGGCCTGGTGCACAAAAATTTGTGCACTCGGGCAAAGGGGGCGGTCCCTCAGCCCAGCCTGTGCACTTTCGCAGTCTGGGACCCCTCAGGGGATGTCCACCGGCTGGTGTGCCTGGCCAGCCTGGGTGAGGGTCTGATGGCTGTTTGCAGGCTGGCCATGCCCCCCAGTGGGAACCCTCACCCCATGGAAGTGTGGCCAGCCTGGCTGAGGGGCTGAGGGCTATTTTCAGGCTTCCCACAGTCCCTTCAGGGTTTGGGTCCCTACTGGAGTGCCTGGGCAGCCTGGGTGAGGGGCTGGGGGCTATTTGCAGACTGGCCACAGGCTTAGGCAGGCAACAAAGCCTCCTGTTTGCTTCAGCTCCGCGGCTTCTATAATTGAAACTTTGTTACCTTGAGCGGAGGCCATAGCTTGCCTAGGCAGGCAGTTTCCTCCATTGCTGGTGCAACGGAAGCCTCCTGTTTGCTCTAGCTCTGTGGCTGCCAGCCGCCATCTTGGCTTGGTTAATTTGCATACAGCCTCTCTGATTGGCTGGTGGGCATGGCTTAGGTGTAATGGAGTGAGGGTCAATTTGCATATTACTCTTTTATTAGATTGTATAGGGGATTGAACACTCCACCAAAAGTAGCATAGGGGTTCAGACCAATTTTATCAAGACCTTAAGGAGCAGAGTGACATCAAGATGTTATCTGGTATGAAGCTGTATTATAAAGCCACTGTTCTCAAAACTGCCTGGTACTGGCACAAGAATAACATATAGATCAATGGAATAGAATAGAGAACCCAGAAATCGACCCGAACCAATATGCTCAATTAATATTTGACAAAGG
>PVJC01008356.1:0-48771 GCA_004026665.1 Murina feae | reverse complement strand
GGGACCCGAACCCTGAAGGGACTGTGGGCAGCCTGAAAACGGCCCTCAGGCCCTCACCCAGGCTGGCCACACCCCCATAGGGTGAGGGTTCCCACTGTGGGGCTTGGCCAGCCTGCAAACAGCCATCAGCCCCTCACCCAGGCTGGCCAGGCATGCCAGCAGGTGGACATCCCCTGAGGGGTCCCAGACTGTGAGAGGGAACAGGCCGGGCTGAGGGACCCCCTGAGTGCACACATTTTTGTGCACCGGGCCCCTAGTTTTAAATAAAAATGTGTGAATAATCTCAATCCAAATGCTACAATTATAACCACACTGCGAATTTATCACTTAAATCCAATCACATTGATAGTTTGGTGCTGCCCTGCATGGAGGCAGAGGCGTGGACCAGATGACCTCTTCACCCCATCATTCTAGAAATCAGAAGCTGGGCTCCTATGTGAGCTTAGGCATGGGTGTCCTGGCCACACCCTCTTAGGAACCCATAGCAACAACCTGAGCTAATGCCATGCCCTGCTGAGAGAGTGGCAGATCTACCTCTGCAGGGTGATGTGGCCATCACACCTCTCTCTGTGTCTGTCTCAGAGTGTGATCCCATGATGAGGATGACATAGGTCATAGGAGTAACTATTTGTAAACTGTAAAGTGGATGTTAATGTAGTGAAAGCATTTTTAAAAATCTATTAACCACCCATATGTGCAAAGCCTTGTACTAGTTGCTGATGGGAATAAGAATAGGGCACAAGTTGTGCTGTTAAAGGGTTTCTTAAAATCTCATTTGTAAGATAATGTCACATAAAGGATAATGGAGCACGTGGCACTTGAACTGCATTGTCTCAGAAAGGAAATATCATGGAATAAAGCATAGGAGTAGGGTAGGGAGAGGCATGTTTACCGTAGAGGCAGAATACCAGTTCTTCCTGGGAAGCAATATAGAAATTGGGTAAGTTTTACAAAGTCCCGTATTTGCACATTGGTAGTTGTATAAATATTTCCCAGAGCGTTGGAAGTCAGTCAAAAATGGTGTCCTTGATCCTGAACACACTGTGGGGCCCTGGATGTGGCTTCCTAAATATCCAGAAATTTAAAATCTTCTGTGAGTCTTACAACTATACAAATACACACACAAATATATATATATATATATTTGACTACTCAAAAATACCAGTAGTCATGTATACATATATATTTCATGAGATATTGGTTATCCTTGCCCATTATGACCCTCATGACACATTATTATTGTGTCATGTGAACCTCATCTCAGGCTCTGGAGAATTATTTTGTATGCTTCTGGAGGGAGGACTTTCTTCACATTAATCCTCCTAGGTCAAATTTGCCTCCATTTAATTATTTCCTCATTTAAAAATAATGGTTCCCTCTAGACGTGGAAGGAGCATCTATCTGCTGCCTACCAAATTAACACTAGTCTTAATATCTGAAAACGCTCAAATACAAAAATTCTTCAGAATCCCTGTGCCCATGGAGGAACACAGCAGTGACGCTAAAGATTCCTACGGCGTCCCAAACGCCTCTGTTCTGTAAGGTCATCCAACCTGCCTGACCCAGAGGCTCATTTCCACAGGCTCATTGTGCCCCAAGCTTGACCCTGTAACAGTCTCTTCTCCTTTCTGCTTCCCATCCTCAGGCTCACCCTCTTCCCCTGTGTAAGAGTTTTGGGAAACAAAGTATTCTACTGTGCAAGGCAATGCCAATTTTCTCTGTAGATCCTCTTTAGCAATATTGCTATATGAAAATGTACAAAAGACACAATGCCAGTGAGTTTTTGTTGATTCTTTCAGATTTTCCACACAGATGATTATGGCATCTGTGAACAACAGTAGTTTACTATCTCCTTCCCAGTCTGTATACCCTTAATTTATTTTTCTTGTCTTATTGTATTAGCCAGAACTTCCAATACCATATTGAAAAGGAGTGGTGAGAGGGGACATTCTTGGCTTGTTCCTGATCTTAGAAGGAAAGCTTAGAATTTTTCACCAAGTTAATTTTCTATCCTCCCATATTTTTAATGGTGTTTTCTACCATTTTGAATTTAATGGTTAGCATTTAATGAAAGATTATACATATCCACATTTTCCTCTATATAATATGGATTTTGTGTTGTTCTTAAAACTTTCTCCAAATAATTATAGCCACCAAGTACATTTTTAGGTGTTGATTGCATTTGTAGTTATATGACTGCATAAATTTGACAAAAGTCATTGAATTGCATATTGAAAATTAGTAGATTTTATTGCATGTAAGTATACAACAATAAAAGTGATTTTAAATTTTTTAAAAAAGGATTTATTCACATATGTGTAGGTGTGTATGTGTATGTACACATACATGCACACATGCATGTTCATTTGAACTGAAGAAAGAATCAGATGGATATTGATGAAGAGAAAGGTGTGGAATGGGGAGTGAGGAGATAATGGTGGGAAGAAGGAGGAGGATGTCTGTCTCCTGGCCATGCCTGAGGGACAGAGTTAGACATGTGAAGGGAACCAAAATGTAAAGGAGCCCTAACCTTTGGCTCAGTGGATGGAGCATTGGCCTGCGGACTGAGGGGACCCGGGTTCGATTCCGGTCAGGGGCATGTACCTTGGTTGCGGGCACATTCCGAGTGGGGTGTGTGTAGGAGGCAGCTGATCGATGTTTCTCTCTCATCAATGTTTCTAACTCTCTGTTCCTCTCCCTTCCTCTCTGTAAAAAAATCAATAAAATATATTTTTTAAAAAATGTAAAGGAGCAATTTGTGCAATTAATGCTGCTCAGGATTTTGGTTAAAAGGGAAACAAAAAATTAAAGAAAAATGCAAACATACAAAATCACAAATTTTTCTCTCCTGACTCTTAACCCTGTCCTCTGTCCACTGTGGCCTCTGCAGCCACCAGCAGGGAAAGAGGAGAATAGAACAGTGGTGCCACAAACAGGAAATGAAATCATCACAAACCAAGTTATTGAGCAGATTCTGTATTTATTTTTCAATTCAAGCATCAGAATACAATAACATGAGCTTCAAAGGGACATAGGATCTGTGCTTTGGGATTCCCAGGGCAGCCACAGATATGGGGAAGGAGGTCAGAAACCAGGTTATAGAGGGAGACTGTGGGCTTCTGGATACCAGGGTAGTAGAAGGAACTTCTAGAACAGGCTTCAAGTTTTCGCAGGACTCCTCTCCATGCAGAGAGCTCAGGGGGAAATTGAAGTCAGGATCTAGTTCAGCAGCAGCCTCCAGAGGACTGACCACTGCTCCCTCCGCAGCAGCCTCCGGAGGACTGACCACTGCTCCCTCCGCAGCAGCTGGAGCCCCCTCCAGAGCTTCCTCCGCAGCAGCTGGAACCCCCTGAGCTGCAGCAGCCAGAGCTTCTGTGTCTGAGGCGGTGAGACCTGCGGGGCCTGTGGTGGCTCAGGCAGCAGCCACCACCCCCAGAGCTGCAGCAGCCCCCACCTCCAGAGCTACAGCAGCCTCCAGAGCTGACACTGCAGCAGGAAGAGACTGGAGGGCACTTGGGGGGACACTTAGGGGGACATTTTGGGGTGCAGCACTTGGGAGGGCACTTGGGAGGGCACTTGGGGGTGCACTGCTGGCTCTGCTGGCAGGACATCTCGGTGGGTGGGTGTTCAGGAGCTGAGGGAAAGTCAGACAGCAAGTCAGCCCCGCATCAGAGACCACCCCCGTCTCTTCTTGCTCTTTGAATAACGCTATAACCTCCAATAGTTTTACTCCTTTGAGTAGTTTTCCCATTACTCCTGTTTCATCTCTTTGGAACCTGAGCATATCCTTGTAAGTCAAACATGAACTTCCATCTATTACTCGAAGTAGTAACATTAAGAACAAACAATATTACCAAACACATCCAAGAGTCTAAAGCCTCATCAGTGGTGCTAGAAGTGAATCCAGCTATGCCCTCCAAATCGGAGGCAGTTTTACTTATCAACAATTTCTTCAAGGAAAAATTCAGTAATCATTCCCTCTTGTCATTGTCTCCATGATGCCTTTATTCTGTAAGATCGGCATTGCAAGAGGTCTTGGAGATGACCCACCTCGGTAAGCTCATGGTAAACCTCTTGATTGCTCAGCTCCCCGGTCTCAAACCAGAGCTCTGCTCCCCACCCAAGTGGATGGGGTGGCCTGGTGATTCTCAGGCTTGCTGTGTCCCGATCAACACACTCCCAGAGCGATGGGATGTGCGGCTTTAACAAGCCCAAAGGAGCCCGAGCTTCCTTACACAGCCCTGCTCCTCCTTTGTGGGCAAGGACAGGCTTGTGTTTTCAAAGGTGCATTCCCTCAGGGCAGAGTTCCTGCCAGAGTGTCCCTTCCTGAGAGGCCCACTCTGCGGCAGATCAGCTCATTTCCTCTGGAGCCCAAGGGCACAGCCAACTAGCTTTGCTCTCTATGCCCCCAGTGGGTGCCAGTCTCCTTCCTGTACCCTTCCCCCAAGCTTCCTGAATCCCTTCCTCTGACGCAGTGGCCTCCCCCTGCCCAAGGTCCTGCCCGCCTGCCCTCCTGCTCTGGTCTGAGCCTCCCACTGTGGAAGGCCCTGCCCCATTCCCACTCACCGGGTACACAAGCAGCACAGGGTCCGTCAGGAAGGAGTGAATGAAGGAGTCCTGGCCACAGGCCCTTTTATCCTGGCCTTGGGCTCTGCCCCAGCAGGTGAGACAGAGCCTGGGCATGAGAGGACTGCCTCCCGCCACCCACATGGTCCTGTGACAGGTGATGACTGGCTGCTCCTTCCTGCCTCCCTCCCTCCATGAGGAGCAGGGTTCCCACCTTGGACTAGGAATAGTGCTCGTTAGAAACAAGAGTGGGGGCGTGGGGGTTTATTTTGATCTTCTGCCTCATTTCTGTGGAAAGTGCCAGCCTGGAGGCCTCTTAGCTCCTGCTTTCTTACCTCAGACTCTGATATAAACAACTGATATAAACTCATTGGCTCTTGGCAGCCTGTTTTGGACTAAAATTCAGAGATGGCTTCACATTTCTCCACTTTAAGTTCAAGTCCAAATCACTCCACAAGGCTACCAGAGGCCACTGACTTTGCTCTGCAGCCCAAGTATGCCCACTGGATAGCCTTCAGGCTAAGGATGGCTTTATGTGTTTAAATGCTTGGGGAGAAATATCAAAAGGAGAATATTTTATAACACCTGAAAAGAATATTAAGTTCCAATTTCAGTGTTCATCTGTGCTCATTTCTTTATTATCTGTGGCTATTTTCACACTGCGTTGGCAGAGTTAAGTAGGTGGGACAGAGACCCTATGCCTCCCCCAGCCTCAAATATTTACTCCTCAGCCCTTTATCCAAAAATGTGCTGACCCGTGCTGCACCCCAGTTCTTTTTGGAGCCTGAAGTCACACAGACCTAGGAAGCCATCCTGGCTCAGCCACCTGGTAGCTGTGTGTCCTGTGAAAGTTACTTAATTCATTTCTAGTTTTGTCCGTGTGCTTGTTTTCTCTAGTATAAAAATGTGAATAGTGAAGGAAATATCTCATGGGAGTGCTGTGCCAGTCAGCAAGATAATATATGTATAAAGAGAGAGCCTGACGGGAGACCTATGATATGCTGGACTCTCAAATGATGATGCCTCTAGACTCATAAATCACAGAAAAATGGGTGTTATTATTTTAAGTGGGAGCATTTTTTAAAGGAGGGTAAATCCGGGTTTTGTTTTCTACAAATTAATTGCTTTATATTTCTATTGTAGGCACTTTTCTTCTGTTAAACATCTTGATGTATTTGGCCATGAACATATAGCTAAGGAGTTTGTGGCGAGGGGTCGGAGAGCTCTGCTTTGCGCCACTTAATTAGACACATCCGGGGCCATCTGGAGGGAAAGTGCAAAATCACACATGGGATCCCCAAACTCCAGGGCCCGGGAAACTGGCTGTGAGGCAGTGCAGCAGTCTCGAAGGGCTCTTTAAGTCTCTTAAGGCAGTTTTGGATTATGTTCTTAAGTTTTTATTAGTGTTTTCTCTGCGCGGTTTGTCTTCTCCGATACTTTCGGCAAGTGAAGGGCTAGGGCAGGAGCTCCCATTTGGTTCAGGTTGGTGTACAACACCACGGTGAGATTTCCCCAAAGTAAACTAACGGACTTATTAGAAGAAGCACATTGCAGCCCTAAGAAGCCTGTGAAGAAAAAGCTTCTTTTTTCTGTCAATTTCTGGCAGAAAAATTGGGGCAGAATCTAAAATTCTGAGAGCCAAGAAAAATAGAATAAATGAGTAAGTCATAAGGGGAAGAGCAAAGCCAGTTAACATGCAGTTGCAAATATAAATATGTTTGTGAACACGCATTTGGGTGTGCAAATAATATAGACTACACGTGTGCATGTTTGCATAAACATACACACATGTTCTATAGTAAGTGTGTGTGTGTGTGTGTGTGTGTGTGTGTGTGTGTGTGTAGGTACCTTGTTGGCTGTTTGTTTCCCACTATCCTGGTTTTTTCCTCTATCTCATCCACATTAAGATTCTTCTAAAAATAACTACCTATGACCATTGAATAAGGTAACTGTACATCCTCATTTACCAGGGACAGTTTTAGATTATGCCTTTTATCCCAACATAAGTCATCATAAACCTTCTTTTCTATCTCAACTGTGTTTCCATTTGGATAATTCATACAGTCACGCCACCATTAAATAAAGTCTTCTCTAGGGCCTCCACTGATTCAGGACAAAATCTAAATGCCTTGCCCCAGCATTCAAATATCTATACAGTAGAAACTTGGTCTGTTCCTACAGGTTTCTATTTGTTCTCTTATGCCTCTGCTATGAGATTGAATACTTCTTGGGAGCGAGAGTCTGGATATGACATGCTTTCATGCCTTCATCTTCATCTAGAACACAGATATGCATATAGTCAACATCACCAGCATTTCATAGCAGCTGAGAGATTGCAAATAGCTTTTTCATGTGACTTAGGCAATCGGATAAGAGTTTGACATTCAGACATGCGCAGTAATACGTGCTGGCCATATCATCCAACAGAGATCTGCCTCGATATTACTCAGGTGTGATGTTGGTTCTCAGATTGTCCCAATGGGCTTAGTTACGGAAGGAGTGGTGGGAATATTGATTCCCTGCCTCACACAGGTAGTAGGGCTCAGAAGCCCAGCTCACGGATTCCTAGGATGATGTGGCTGAGATGCTATCGGTGATGCCTTTGTCTGCAGGCAAGGCAACGCCCAGCCATCAATTAATGTGACTTCAGGGTAGGTAACGAATCGGTAGCATGGTTGCAATACCATGAGGACTCCGTCCTCAGCCTTGGTTATTAGATTGCAATTGATTTGGCAACATTTAATAACAAAAAATGTTTAATGACACGGTTTTCTGAGGTCACTGACTCATCAGAGGCGTCTGTCTCCCATGTGCTCTGTTACTTTCAGGGGATGAGAGAAAAGACTGCTGAGGTCACTGGGAAGTCATGAAAACTGTGTGAATTTCACTCTATTCCCAGCCCCTTAAAGCCCCTGCTAGAGACAGGATCTTATTACATGATTGAATTTCAGTTGGTTCCTCTCCCTTTCGAAACCTTTATTTTGTATTTTAAATTATTTTTCAAAGCACACAAAGTATTATGAAAAATATTTATTATTTCAAATTTGAGAAAAATTATTTGGAATGAAAAAGAGGAAATGGAAATATGAAAGAAAAAAATTGATAAATGTATATATTAAAAGTTAAAATTTTATATCAAAAATAGAACTGTAAATTATAAAATATTTATTAGGAATATAGAAAAAATGCCCTTACAAATCAATAGGAAATATGCAAGCATACTAAAAAAAATAAGATGAGCAAAGAACATAGAGAGGCAATGCACACACCAGAAAAGGAATACAAATGGCAAAAAATAATTGAAAATGTGTTCAATTTTACTAATTGAAGAATAAAAAAAACAAAAACAAACACCCTGTCTTTTTATGTTACAGTGTCCATTCATTTTATACAGATTGACAAAGATTGAGTGCTTAACAAAAGCTCAGTGCTGGAGGGGAAGCGAGGAATTGGGCATTCATGCTTCATTGGTTTGGCATAATTATTATGTAAGACAATAGGATGATTCATTCATTCAGTACATACTTTATGATGTATAAATGAATTAAAATGTAGAATGAGCATACTCTTTTGCATCATTTGAACATCTCTGAATAGAGCCTAAGGAGATAAGGGAATGATAAGGAAATATATATGTATGAGGATTTTCCCTATAACTAATTATAAATAATAATAGCACAGCAAATTATAACATATAATAATGCATATTTTTAAATGAACAAGGTATTTATGTATTAAATGTTAAAGCTTTGTTGAAAATATTTTAAAATATCTAACTAGAAATCTATAGCATATGTTCACGGTATATGGAAAGAAAAAAGTAAATATCATTAAGATGAAAATCCTCCCCCTCTCCCCATGGTATTATGAGTTTAATACAACGCCAGTCAAAACTCCAACAGCACATGTTGCTTTGCTTTGTTTTGTCTTGGTTTTGTGGAGCGTGACAAGTTTACCCTAAAAATTATACAGAACAAACACTTGGGGTAATGAATGCTTGCGATATAGTAAGTACTTAATAAATATTTATTATTTTACATACACTGTGTTGACTTTCTATTTTGTTTTGTGTATGTGATTTTTGCTTTCTATTTTGTTTTGTTTATATTATTTCGATGCGATCAATTTATCAAAATTTTCCTTAAACATTTCTTCTGTTTTTCTTATACATCAAATTTATTTCCATTATGAGTCCAACTTTATGATTCAATTTAAAAATTTAGCTCTCTAATCTACATGAAACTCATCTCATTATAGAATATGATATGTTGGTGAGTGTGTTTTTTTTCAGTTCTACAGGGACAGGCACCACCAAACGCCAGGAGTCCACTCTCAGACCCTTGGTGCAGTAACAGTGAACAATGGAGAGGAGTGGTGGTGGCTTAGACCAACCGCGACATGTATCTTGAAAAATGCACTTAATCTCTCTGGGCCTCAATTTCTGCTTTTGTAAACTGGGGGCTAACATGGTCCTGCTCATAGCATAGCATAAACTGAGCAAGGTGCTCCATCATTGACAGGACAATATGACCCAGTCATCAGAATGCAGACAATGCCAGAGTAAGAGGCGTTTCTCAGGGACTCCCCAAGCTAGCTGAAGAGATTGGTCCAGGACAGTAAGAAGGGTGACTATCTCTCCCACTGGTCTGACTGCCTAAGGCTGGGAAGAAGGGTAGTTAGAGAGAGCATTCTGGACCCACTCCTGCTGTGGGACAGTGCGGAGACCCCAGCCTCAAACTGCATGAGAATTGTGGAGAATTTCCTGTGCATAAGCAGGAGGGGGCCCACATATGGGAAGCGGAAGAGACATTAAGTACAGCCACTACTGCTGGACACCGGATTCTGGACTCATCAGAGATCCAGGAGAAGGACAGACTCACGGAGACCCTGCAGAAGTTTGTTTCCTTGTTTTTGAAGAGCTTTTGGCCTTGAAGCATCTGTCAGATCCCATGTAAGTGTCTCTGGCTCTTAGAACTTAGAAAGAGGAAGAGAAAATGTGATCTCTTCTAGAGAAAGTATTGTGAGTGTTCCTACCTTCCCAGGAGGAGGAGCCCCATCCAAGTTGAAGCAGTTTTCCCTGCGTGAGAGAAGCCACAGGAGTAGAGAGGAAGCTCCCAGAAAGCCCTCACGATGGTGTGATAGCCTATCCCCTGAACTTAGAAAGTCATTCACCTGAGGCCTGAAATTCTGCCTCTGACTTTGAATGTCCTTGGTCCTAACATGGAAACACCTAGTATTACAGGTATTATAATTTGTAAGGATTCCAAGTCAGATGGGAAAAGAGGAAACATATCTTGGACAGTCTCAAGAGAAAAAAACACATACACACACAAGTTATATTACAAGGAGAGAGAATATTACAACCTGAGAATATTACCACTGAGGAACTGCAGCGTTAAAGTGAGTGTGAAAGTAGAAGCATCAGGGCAGCTCCCTGGAAAAACAGTGGAGGCTGATTTACATCCATCCAGAATCAAAACCTGCAGTCACATCATCGGAAGGACCACCCGAAGCACAAAGGCAATCGCGTCTCTCATCGACACTGTTTCCAAGCTCTTAACACTCAATGAAGATTGTGTGTATGTGTCTATGATTTGTGATTCTGCTTGTACTCTGTGACAATAGAAACTGTTTGAGGTCCATGTGCAGAAGTGACCTTGAAGTTTTATGTGTAATGTAGCCGTCTACACTTTTGAAGTATGAGTTATGTTGGGTCATTTTATAATTTGGGCGGAAGGGGGAGAATGGTGAAGGGGGAGCATCGTTTAGGAGCAGAGGAAGAGGAAGGAGGAGTTATGGCTGAGTAGGACAATAGGTCCCCTGCCTGCTTCTGGGTACTGAAAATTAGGTTTTGGTTACTCAACTTCAAGCCCACTCTTCAATATCTGGCTTTCTGATGTTACTTAGGTTGTTACTCAGCAAACCACCTTCCTTCTTCGCCAGCTGGCTTCCTGTAGTCACTGCCAACAGAGGGAGCTATAAAGAGATGAAAGGACAGGCAGAGGGACAAGGGCCAGGCTCCCTGCTGTCTGCTCCTTGTTAGTTTCCTGTATCTCTCCAGGTCATCCCAACCTTATCTCCTCCCCCAACTGAGGCCATTTGTTCCAGTAACATGAGTGGGTTCCAGAGTGCAATGTTCCCAGCTCTCACAGAGCCAGCCTTGTGCCCCTTACAGACCTGAGGACACCGCCAGGTGGCACCTGCTCCTCAGAGGGTCCCACCACTAGGGCCTCTCATCTGAGCTCCAGGACCCCTGCATCAGTGAGCAGGGCCCCCTCCTCAGAGGCCTGAGTTTTCATTTCATGGGACCCCTCCTCCAAGTTTCTGAGTTTTAATAATTCCAGCATCTCTCCCTGTCTCTCCCATTTATAGGGGTGGCAGTAGTTAAAGTTACTGCCTCCATGAGCACTTATCAACCTGGATGTGTCTTTTCAGTTCTCCAACACCAAGTCAGCAATTCTTTAGATACTGTTCTGGCTGTTAAAGGAGATCCCGTAATTTTCATTTCCTGACTTCTGATGGCAGAGGGACTGGTTTCAGCTCTATTGACCAGCAGAAGTGGAAGGAATTGTGTTCGTGGGGACTCTCAGAGGCTTGAAAGCAAGCAATGCTGGTTCAGGGCCCACGTGGCAAGGAGAGACAGAACTGAGACCAGACATGCTCACCTTTCCCAGAAAGTGTGTAATAAGAGACAACAGTGGAGAACAAGTTGGGGAGCAGACCGTTTTATTGTTTCCCTTCAACAAGGGGCCAGCCAAAGAAATAAACTGGGGCTCCCAGGGCAAGCTGCAATGGTGGGATCAGAGGTCCAGAGATGAGATGTCAGAAGAGGACACAGATTTCTGGATCCAAGTCAGAAGAATCTTCCAGAACAGAACTTGAAATCTTCACTAAAATGTCTCAGCAACACAGGAAGGCCCGAGGAAGATGCTCTTGCCCCTTTAGTGTCTCTGATTCTGCTCTTCTTGGCTCAGGGTCCACTTCAGCAGCAGCCTCCAGAGGACTGACCACAGCAGCCTCCAGAGGACTGACCATAGCCCCCTCCATAGCTGGAGCCCCCTCCACAGCAGCTGGAGCCCCCTCCAGAGCCCCCTCCGCAGCAGCTGGAGCCGCCTCCAGAGCCCCCTCCACAGCAGCTGGAGCCCCCTCCAGAGCCTCCTCCGCAGCAGCTGGAGCCCCCTCCAGAACTCCCTCCACAGCAGCTGGAGCCCCCTGAGCTGCAGCAGCCAGAGCTTCTGTGTCTGAAGAGGTGAGACCTGCGGGGCCTGTGGTGGCTCAGGCAGCAGCCACCACCCCCAGAGCTGCAGCAGCCCCCACCTCCAGAGCTACAGCAGCCCCCACCTCCAGAGCTACAGCAGGAAGAGACTGGAGGGCACTTGGGGGGACACTTAGGAGGGCATTTTGGGGTGCAGCACTTGGGAGGGCACTTGGGGACGCACTGCTGGCTCTGCTGGCAAGACATCTGGGCAGGCAGGTGGGCAGGTGGGCAGGTGGGCGGGTGTTCAGGATCTGAGGAAAAGTCAGACAGCTAGTCAGCCTCACGCCAGAGTCTACCCTTGCTCCTTCCTGTTATTTTAACTGATGTTCTAGCCCTTTTACTTTGAAAATTGTAAGATCAGACATAGGAAAACCATCTCTGACCTTTTTTATCAGTGTTATTAGTTTATCATGAGTCTCAAACCTCATTTGGATGGTTGTCATACAATATCATCTCCAAATACATAAGGAAAGTTGATGCCTGTTCACATTTCCTAACTGTCGGAGAGAAGACCAGGCAATAAATTTGCTTCAGGACAGTATTCATTGTACCATGTCACCAAGAATCTTGAAAATGTCCAATGTGGGATCATTTTAGAGAGCTAAAGCTTCTTTAAGAAAAAAGCTAACTCATTCTCTCTGGAAACGATTTCTGATATGGTTTGCTTTTGCAGAATAGAGAAAATTGTAACTGCAAAGTGCCTTGGAGTCAATTTGTCTCAATCAATTCCATTTATAAATGAAGAAACTAAAAGCAAAAGAAGTAAATTCACTGGCTCGATGCTTTTCACTAACATGTCCCAGTTCTGATCCCAGGTTCCCTAATTCTCAGTCTCACACTTTATAGTCCTCCTCCCCAGGCCTGCTCCCCAGGCCTGTCACAGGGCTTCACAACTCAGCGTGTCCCCATCTCCCATCGTGGATCTTCCTGGAGTCTAGACCGATCCACACTGGTTCTCTCTGTTAAGTACCAATGTCCTGAGCACATTGTTTCTACAACTGGTTATGGTTGTAGTTCCAAAATTATATTCCCACTCTACAACCCATTCTAGCATAACCTAATGATCAATGTTTTTATTCTCTAAAGCCAAAGAAACACACCCAGCAACTGAAAGCAATTTGGTTTCTCTAAACATCTAGCACCAGCCACACAAATCTTCCCAGTTACCATGGTCTCTCTCACCCATTGCACCCTCGCTCTTCTCCTTCAGATTTTCTGGGCTCCCATCCTTGCCAACCACAACTGCAGTCCCCAAGGCCCTGCCCACCCGCCCTCCTGCCTGGTCTGGCCTCCCTCTATGATAGGCCCTGCTCCATTCCCAGTGACACTTACCAGGTGCACAAGCAGTACAGGGTCTGTCACTACCTCAGGAGGGAGTGGATGGAGATGCTCCATCTCAATGGCCCTTTTATGCTGGGCTTGAGCGCTGCCCCAGTGAGTGAGACAGGGCCTGGGTATGGGAGGACCGCTTCCTGACACCCACATGGTCCTGTGACAGGTGATGACTGGCCACACCTCCCCAGCCTCCATCCATAGGGCCATAGGGCCCAGGGCAGCTGCTCCTGGCTAAAAAAATAAAATACCTTCTTAAAATGTGGGATTGTGGTGAGTAGAAATGAACATCATTGTTCCTCTGTTGCCTTATTTTGTATGGAAAAAATGGTTCTTCATTCACACTTATGGACCCTGGTCACACAACTCCTTTTCTGCCACCCTAGATATTAATTTTCCATCTGGACTTTGGATCTTTTTTTTGCAGGATCTACTAATTAATTAAAATGGCAAAAGGGAAATAGCAAGTAATATGCAGCATTTGGCAACATTCAGGAGATAGAGAAATAGGTGCACATATGGATTTTTAATGGACAGTGGGATTTTTTAAAGCCACACATACCTTTTAAAGTAGATGGATCTTGTTCAAACTAAATGATATTTTCCCCTCCTCTATACATCAATGAGTTTGGCTTTATGAATATAGATCCAGAATGAGTGACTAAAGCTGGGCATATTGCCCTAAATTATAGCTTAAAAATAATTTAAGTCTTCTGTGGCAAAGCTGAAGGGGTGAGCTAAAATAAAAATGGGAAGGGTTAAGAGAATACAATGGCTTATTTTAGTGGTTGTAAAGAGTGGGTTCAAGTGATGTCACCGGTAGGCTTAAGAACAGACATATTGAATATTCAAATTTAAATTGTTTGCATTGTTGCAATATAAATTCCCCACATTTCCCA
This sequence comes from Murina feae, assembly GCA_004026665.1. Classification (NCBI taxonomy): domain Eukaryota; kingdom Metazoa; phylum Chordata; class Mammalia; order Chiroptera; family Vespertilionidae; genus Murina; species Murina feae. The sequence goes on along the minus strand of PVJC01008356.1, from coordinate 34,716 downwards.
TGCTCAGAAATAACCAAATGGAAATTCTAAAAGTGAAAAACACAATAGCTGAAAAAAAATAAATGTGTTCCAAATTAAATATAATGTTAAAAATTCATTGGATTGTTTTAGCAAATAGATGATCATCTTAGTAAACTATAGAAGAACAGATTGGTGAACTTGAACTTAAAGAAATTATTCAAACTGAACTGAAAAGAAGGGGGAAATATTGAAGAAGATTGATAATTTCTTGAATAAGAGCAAACAGTTTAACATTCATGTATTTGGATTTCCAAGAGGAGGGAATGAACACAATGGAGGAAAAAAAATAGATTTTAAAATATTGGTCAAATAATTTTTTCCAAATTTCATGAAAACCATCAACCCACAGGTCCAAAAAATTAATAAATCCAAAACAGGATAAATAAGAAGAAAGCCAGCAAGTGGTACAACATGTCAAGAGAGATGGTACAAATTAGTCTTGGAAAATAAATGAATGAGAGGGAAATGCTGAGGAAGAGTGTCTAGAAAATATTTGTCAAGGAGGCCTGCTGGAATATAGGCTTCAAAAGGTGGTGAGACTGAGTCTTGGAGACAGTGGGTGGAGAAATGAGGACATCAGTGGAGAACGGTGTGGGAATCTATATGGCGCAGGGGGATGCAGGTGGTCTTTTGTGAGCAGTGAGTGTCCCAACCTGACGGGAAGGTAGGGCATGTGTGATGGAGAGGGAGGAAGAGTGAGAATCAGGATGAGGCTGAGAACATTGGTTCCAGATTGTAGGGAGACTGTTGTCATGGCCTGTCACTGGGTTTTATTGAATGTTCACCAGAAATCCACTGAAGGTCTTAATTTAATTTTATTACTTGCATGTGTGTCATTTTAGCAGGGTCAGGATAATTGCATTAGTGTTGAATCCTAATATGGAAGGAGACTGTTTGGGGGAAACCCTGGGATAGAATAACAGCAGTTGGCAATGGGATGAGATAATACCATCACCACTAATCCCCCAAATGTCACTATAGACCTGTAATCCCTTATTCACAATCTCCATATCCAAAGACCTCTGAAAACAGAGGTTCTTGTCCAGTTGTTGACAGTGGGGTCTCTTTACCTTACTGTGGATATTCATATGTTTTGTTATAGACATATTAATGGCTTCCCCAAGGGGTAAGAGTCCTGAGCTAGGATGTGGGGAGTCTGGACTGCACATCAGATGTGGTAGACTCCTTGGTATGAATTCCTTAGTGCTGAGATTGGACAAGGCCTGCACTGAAGTATACCTGTAGCATTGCTAATAAATTCTATTCACTGTACTGTTGAAACTGAATCCAAGATTCAGCTGCCTGCCACCACAAAAGCCAAACTCATGAGACAGGTATTGGTGAAAAAGGAAAGAAGTTTATTCAAGTGCCAATCACCTGAGAAAATGGGGGACTCTCATCCCAAAGCCCATCTTAGTACCTTAGTGTAGACAGGGGTTTTTATAGGGAGGGAAAAGGAAAGCAGAACAAAGAGATCAGAGGAACAGGCTGTGGACATGCAGGCAGCGTCCTTGCTGGTCCCCAGAAGGATCTTGAACGTCAGCATTACTGGCACTGGTCAGCGCTGGCCAAATTCCTGCAGCTGGGCAATCTGCACCAACTGAAGTCATGGTCAAGGCCATTTCTTGTCCAAGGAAGGCTGGCACTGCTGATGCCTGCAATGTGCTTGGAAGGAAACTGTCAGTCTGTGGGTTCCTTTCAGCAATTTGCTAGTACATTTTATCCTAATTTCATTTCTTGGTTAGCCAGAATAGTATGAAGTTTTTATTCCCTGTAACACTGTCTTCCTTTAAAAGTTTTAAATTTCATATGGCACCAAGCGTTTCAGATAAGGGATTATTGTCTCTGGTTTATAAATATTCTTAGGTCACTAGTAGAACACACAACATTTTTCAGAAACATCAATTTTTCTCTAATTGTCACTGCTTTGCTGATAGGGCCTTGCTGTACCAGTCTGTCTACCAAAATTCACAGAGTTAAGCAAGCCTCCTCATCTTTTAACTGACACCTCAAGATTTTCCTTAGTAATCACACTCTCCACCTTAATTCCTAATTCATTCTTATATGGTGCGTTTTCTGTACTCACTCCCAAGTACGCCATTCTATTCAGCGGAGGACACAAAAGAACAAAAGTGTGGGCATGCTTATTGCAGGCCTCAGGGCCTTTGTGCATTTCCCTCTCTTTTGTTGGGGCTCAAGACAGGCTGCCCCCATATATCCCACAATGGCATAGTGATTGGTCTGCATTAAACTAATAGACCAGCAGCCAGTGCCCAAAGGGTACCTTGACCCTCCCTTGTCTCCCTGACTGCAGGAAATAAATCTCTCTTGTGGAAGATGTCCTCCCACATCCTGGAAGACACCCCCTTATTTCTAGAGAGAAACAACTCAGAGCCAAAGACTCTGTGTCATCGAGTTTTACTGCCTCTTTTCTGATTTACTACTTGGTTTTAATTTCTCACTAATGAAGACGCAAACCTTCCTTTCTTACTATTTTTTTCTCACAAATATATTGTTTCTTTGCCTAAAACATACAAAGGTGCCTGGTTCAAACGTTTCTTTGAGCCTCCTTTCATATGGGGATTATTCCCTGCACACGAATTAAATTGGTTTTTCTACTGTTAATGAAATCTTGTGTTACTTCTATTATTAGTCCAGTCATAAGAACTAAAGAAGGGTGGGGGGGGGGTCAGGATTCTCCCCCTCCCAACACTGCTTTTGCCTATAAATCCTATTAACTGATCGTCAGAAAAATTTCTTCTGTGTGATAATGTCCTGTGTTAAGAGTTTTCAAGACAATGGAAATTCCTGCTTATAATTTTTTCAGGTTGTCATGGGCATTCCTTTGCAGAGTTAGAAAGGGAGTATTCTGAGCTATTGGGTAAGTTTGCCAAATAATTATAATAAAGAGTCATAGATAACCTATTAATCATAATAGCCGAGATATTATACTCTCCCATAATCAGCACTCAGTCCCTTCAAGAAAAAAATAAGTTTGCATAGATCCTTAAGGCTGGAATTCCTTGGCTGTGTCTATCTGTGCTCCTTCCTGCCTTACATCCTAGAGCATTTTTTATTGCTCAACTGTAAGGATCTCTGTTGGATTGGGAGTGTCCTGAGGTCAAGCTCTGATTGTCTTTCCTCTAACTCAGTGGGTGTCAGTGTGGGTGGATTTGTCACCTCCCACCCCTAGGGGGAGCATTTGACAATGGAGACACATTTAGTCCTCATAGCTAAGGGGGAGGGGGTTGTGCTTAGGCCAGGGATACTGATAACACCCTACACTGTACAGGATAGTGCTCCCAGAACAAAGAATTATCCAGCCCAAAATGTCACTAGTGCTGAGGGTGAGAAACCCTGCTTTGCTATAGGAGGCTTAAAACTATACTCATTGGAAACAGCTCCTGCATTTCTGATTGAACCAGACAAACCAAACAACCCTCTGAATAATGCTGATGAGATGCTATGGAAATAACTGCTTAATTAAATGATTGCTCAATCCAGCCTTTTCTAAGCTGGGTCAAGTCAGGTCTTGTAACAACTAAGGGCCCAACCCAATTTAAGCCTAAAAGGTATTTCTGATTGACTGGTAGCCTTCTTCCCTTGTACTTCCTGTCCCTCTGGCTGACCCAAGGAGCCATGCCCAATGGCAAACTAGATGGGTGGCATCCATAGCAATGACCATTTATAGCTGCTCACCTCACTATCCTTGAACCCAACATTAATCCTGGTATCTGAGCTTCTGGCCCCCAAATCTTACAATCCTCTATAGTCAGCATTTTGCCTGAACCATTTTTCCTACCAATCACCCCATCTGTTTCCTGTCTGCCATTCCTTGTCCCCTCACTCCTTCGATTCCTCCTCCTTCAAGACTCTCTGAACTTGCCCCAGATGACGACACGTATTCCTATTTGTGCTTCCCTTCCACTCATCCAGCCTCTGCTTGGGCCTCAATTTGACCTGCCTCTGGGGCCCAACCAGCTCATCAAATGGCCAGTTCCCCAGGACCCATCATCATCATCTTTTTCATCTACTTCTTCCCTTGAGGAGGAGGACCTCACTACCAAAAGCAAATATCCTTTTAGTGTTTTATAACACATGAAGTGCTTTTAAATAACTTATCTAATTTCATCCTCAATGTGACCAGGCATGTATTGACCCTTAAACAACACAGAGATCAGGAAGAATGGTCAAGTAAGGAGGAAATACTTCTCCTGGGACTCCCTGTCATTATGTCCATTATGTGGACATTATACCTGCTGTTAACTCTACCAGGAACACTCTCCTCTTTCCTCCATTTATCTTTCATATGTTTGTAGTTGCCTTCTCTAGGCACCTGACCCACTCAAGTGTCTTCCCTATGGGCTGCCATGATACCGTATGTCTCCCAGGTGGAAACCCTCACAAGCTCTGTCTCTCAGACAGACTTCATGTTAGCAAGACAGTGCCTGCCTTGCTCACTATTGTATTTCCAGGACCAAGTATACCCTGTTCCTGGCAGATTGTCAAATAAATGGATGTGTTAATACAAGTTGGTAAATGGTTTTCTTCCTGACCGATATAATACTAGAGAACAGAGGGAAGCTATTAACCCAGCTCAGGGCTCCTATGATAAGATGTGGTGAGGAACATAATGGGTGGCTTTGACACAGCTTGGGTTATTCCTAGGCTTCTAGATACTTCTAGTTTAGTCTTCTAGGTCAGGAAGCTTCCTGTTTTGGAGGAATGAGTTTGATGGCCCTTGGGTTTGATGGTGATGGGGAAGCACATGGATCATCATGCATCACCCTTGTCTTCCCAACTAGTTTCAGGCCACAAGCATGTGGATCCTCTGGGATGTCCAACCATGCCAGAAATCAGGAGTATGCTAGTCTTGTTAGAAGTCTTGGTCACCACCTGACTATTCTTCTATGCATCAGTGAAATATCCACATATGAGCGGCCTGTCTTCCGGTTCCCTATCTATTCCATTGTAAACAGCTGAGCTATTCCCTTATGCATGACAGTTCTATTTGCTTGTTCATTGGGACTCTAGTTTGTAGGACAAACTATGAGATGTGGAATTTCTCCCCCTTAATGTTTGGGTAGTGCCTACATAAAGGAGAGATATACCCAAATGAGGCTCACCATCTCCCAGTAAAAAATATCTGCAACATGTACCAGACAACCCCTCTACATCAGCCATGCATGAGCACCCCATTCTGGGTATGTTTGGTGGCCTTGGGGCTAAGAATTTAACTGAGAAATAGAAGAGATGCCTTGGTCTTGAGGCACCTGTAGACTAAAGAGTAGAAAATTTGACTTCACACAGATAATTACATAAAACCTCCCACCAAAACAGTTACAGGGCAGTTCCATTTTGCCACAACATCCTATGCATGCTGTAGCCACTGCGTACAAGTGTCAACTCTCCTTTAGATCTTGAGCAAGTTCAAACACCTAGGTAATTCACTAGAGCAATGGTTTCTACCTCCAGCTGATCATAATAATTTTCAAATGGATTCCCGATTCTCTCTCTGGAAATTCAAATTAAATAGGTCTAGGATCACTTCTGGGATTAGACGTCTTTAAGTGGGCTCCCAGGTCATTTCACCTTAGCCTAGTGCCACGACAAAGAGGAAGGAACCTCTGTGGACATTGAGAGCAATTCCTTCATTCTACAGTGAGGATGCTAATCCCAGAGAGGGAGGTTTAGAAAGAGAGAGAAAATAGAGAAACACAATTCCCCGATAGGAAGCATGATCTCAGTTTCTCTTACAATCACTTGGACTTGGCCTTCATCTCTGGAAGCCAGGCCCTCCTTTCTGGCATAGTAGAATGTCAGGCGTGAGAGTCTGGCCACCTCTGTCTCACATTCTGAGACTTTGTCAATGCATTGGCACTTCTGGGCAACAGTCCATCAAACTGAAATGGAAACAATACTATACAACCTGTGTATTGCCTCGGGTTACTGTGAGATTCAAAGGGGAGTCTCTCACAGATCTTTGAGCACCCTTAAAAAACTTCATAAATGGTATTTTTAAGTAATTTTAAAATCTTAGCTTTGGTCCTAGGGACTCATTAATTTTTGTTCAAATCTTAACAGAAGGAAAAAGCAGAGAGTGAGCTGGAGGCAGGTGGTCAGTGAAAGGGTAGGGTGTAGGGATGGAAAGGATAACTGGGAAGGGTCACCCAAAGTCAGTATTGAAGGACTGTAGGGAATTGTAAATGATGCTCCTGTGGTCACTGTTCCCATTGCCAAATGCATTTTGTATATTTTTTTATTGATTTTTTACAAAGAGGAAGGGGGAGGGGCTAGAGAGTTAGAAACATTGATCAGCTGCCTCCTACATACCCCCTACTGGGGATGTGCCACAACCAAGGTACATGCCCTTGACTGGAATCGAACCTGGGACCCTTCAGTCTGCAGGCCGACGCTCTATCCGTTGAGCCAAACCAGTCAGGGCGCCAAATGCATTTTAAACCATCCTTCAGCTTTACACATGGGCTCACACAAAGAAACATGCACAGCCCACGAAAGGACATGCAGACACACTCCTGGGTACGGTTTCCTCTGAACTGCTACAAATAGGCTGTAACTTTTCACTGTGGGCCTGTCTGGAGGCTCAGGGCTGGACACTGTCAGAGGAAGTGGACCTTTGAGGCCAATTTTGACTTTGAGGCCAGGAGAGACGAGTGTGGGCCCTGAGCTTCTCTGGCCTCAAAGATGACACTGAGGCTGGCTTCTGCACAGCCCTGGCCTGTGAGGAGCTCCAAGCCATCCGGGGCTCCCTGGCTCAGGCCCAGCCTGACTCACCTAGGCTCTGTATCAGTAGGTCTAGGCTGACGTATTTGCATTTCTCACAAGGCCCTAGGTGATGCTGATGCTGCTGGTCCAGGTACCACACTTTGAGCACCAGCTGCAAGGCTACAAGCGATCAGAGCAAACAAGGGTGCTGTCTGTCCCTTTTACCAGTGCCTTCCTAGCAAGTGACTATTCATCAATCAATAAAATAAACGAATGGATTTCACATGAAGAGCTTCCATTTTTCTTTATGTAACACAGGTGGTCTCTCGGGTCCTTCGCCACTGATATTGCATCACAAGCTCCCTGGGGCAAGGGGAAGACATACTCAGAGCCAGGCCTTGTATTTGTGGTGGCCACTATGGTGCTGGTACTGTGGGGCTCTCTGGGGTTGTGGCCCTTGAGGAGGAGGGCACTGGATTAGACCTTCAGAACCCTGACCAGACCTGCCTCCCTTTCATCCTGGTGGCCTTCCCCTCTGGGGAAGGGATCTCCTCGGGAACACTAGTTCCCCAGCCAGTACTTGTCACCTGAATGGAGTATAAGGAAGCGACACCCCCGGCTCTCCTGCCCTTCCAAGCCCCACCTTCATGTTGCCAAGATCCGCATGGCTAAAGAAATTTGGGAGCAATAGAGGAATGAAGAGTCAGCCTCGGATGCTCCCTTTTGTAGTATGTCCCCAAAACACAGCAGATAGTTTATTCTGAAATACAGAAGAGTATATCCTGTGCAGAGTATCCCAGAGAGCCTAGGAGGGATCCCTTCTCTGTGCTCCTGACTCCATAGAGGTCACATGGCAGTGACTACGGCCCCAGAGCACAGCTGGGTGACCTGACCAATTCAGGCTTGAAGACCTTTACCCCTAGACTGAGGAGCAAGGGCTGTCTTCCTTGTTTCCTCATTCCTTATGGTTTTTTTCATCCATCCTTTCTCAGCAGGGGCCAGGGACACTGAGGGGACACAGAAAACCCACAAAGCAGACCACTTGGTCTAGTCTAAGGAAAGTTCAGGCATGGGTAACAATAAATCTAAGAAGAAAAATAATAAAGAAAAGAAAAGAAAAAGAAAAGTTTATCCCAGGGAGTCAGGATACGAGTGTCGAATCATCTTTATTGTTACATGGTCTCCTCTCGTCCCAGGCTTGGGGTTGCCCATCAGGACAGATCATGGCTCAAGCTGCCAACCAACAAATCTTGATGAGTAGCCGCCTGCCCCAGGAGAAGCAAGGGACTTCAGGGATAGTCTGACTCCACTCAAATGGGAGTTTACAGTCTAGCTGGGCAGGTAAGACAGACACACCTGAAAAATAAAATAGTTCAAGAGGTGTTGCAAGGCACTTGCCAAATGGATGGTGTGGACGATGCAGTGTGTTCTAGGAAGTTGGCGCAGGCTTCTGTGAGTAGGAACAAGCAGAAAAGGCTCCAAGGAAGAGGTCTTGAAAGATGGGTTAGGTTTCAGATCCTGGGAGAAGCGGAGAAGTGGTCCAGGAATCCGGGGGGAAATGGACAGAGGCTTGGAGGCAGGGATGGCTAAGGTATGCCCTGGGGAACACCCAAGATGTGCCCTGGTTGTGAGACTGGTCTGGCTGGAACAGAGGATGCTTATGGGAGAGGAGTCTGACACGAGGCTGCAGAGGTGTCTGAGACGCAGGTGTGGGTCCTGTGATGACATGCAAAGGACATCGCCTCTGCAGCAGGGAGCCTCTGACGATCTTTGAAGCTTTGCAAACATGACCACGGAAAGTGTGACTGCTGGGAAGGGAGGAGCCACATTGTCAGGGCAGGAGACAGGGGTGTTTCAGCCGCGCTTCCTTTAAAAGTAGGCGCTCTTTACTCCAGCGTAGTTCCCACCTTTCACCCCAACAGAGGCACCTCCTTTCGCTCCAACAGAGGCACCCCCTTTTGCTCCAAAAGAGGCACCTCCTTTCGCTCCAAAAGAGGCACCCTCTTGGTCTCCATAACCGCCCAGATCCTGCGGCTCTGGGAACACATCACACGGTCCATAGCCAGCATCACCCTCTCCGCACTGGTTATAAGCCGCTGGGCCGCAGCTGGGGGCCTCCATGTCTAGGCGGCCGGGGCGGGACTCATGGCAGCCGAGGTCTCCGGAGCCTGGCATTGGATTTGGGCCCGAGCAGGGGCTGGGGCAGCGCTGAGGCTGCATGTAGGGCTCTGGGCTTGAGCAGGGTGGCGGGAGGGGAATTGGCTCCGGACAAGGCTCTGGGCGTTCGTAGGACTGTGGCTGCGGCTCCGGAAACTCACACCGCACTGGGCCAGAGCGCGGGGCTGGACGCGGGGCTGGTCTTGGTTCGGGACACACACGGGGCTCGGGAAAGCGCCGGGGAGGAGAGCACGGGCGGCGCTCCGGGCTCCCGCACGGTGCTGGGCGCCACGGACGCGGGGCAGGAAGTGGGCATCGCGGCAGGGCCGGCTCTGGACATCGATCAAAACTCCGCGGACGCGGCTCTGCGCGTGGTCTCAGCTCCGGGCAGGAGGCCCCCCAGGAGGGTCGTGGAGCGCAGCTCTCAGAGCAGCGTCCCATGGGACGAATGGGGGGAATCTGAACGGGACGCCTCTGGGGGGGCACCTGCTTGGGGCAGGAGGGCGAGGAGATCTCTATGCGGCACCTGGGCCCTCGTCTCTGGGAGCAGCTGGAAGAGGGGCGCTGAGCACCGCCGCTGTGATAGATGGGCTCGGAGCGGCGGGGTGGGGTGCAGTAGCTGTAGGAGCCCGAATCACATCCTGATGGCATGCAGCTGCCGTAGTTGGGCTCGGAGCGCCGCGGAGGGGAGCAGCTGCGGTAGGAAGGCCGCATCTGGCGGGGAGGGGAGCAGCTGCGGTAGGAAGGCCGCATCTGGCGGGGTGGGGAGCAGCTGCGGTAGGAAGGCCGCATCTGGCGGGGTGGGGAGCAGCTCTGGTAGGAAGGCCGCATCTGGCGGGGTGGGGAGCAGCTCTGGTAGGAAGGCCGCATCTGGCGTGGAGGGAGGCATCTGCTGGTGCTCCTCGCGCGACGCTGCACAGGGAAGCCCCCATAGCCGCCCTGGCATTGCGGTGCGTAAGTGCAAAATGAAGCCCGGGACTGCCGCTGGGGGGCGCAGCTGCCGAAGGAGCCCTGATACTGGCCCTGGGTGGAGAATCTTCCTTGCATCTGGCATCCTGAGGGGTACGCTGCTACGTACCTCGGCACAGGCTGGGGAGCTGAGTAGGGTACATAGGTTTGGACGGGGTATTCCACGTAGCGAGTTTCTGTGTAACAAGTTGGAGCACATTCTACAAAGCAGGTCTGAGCAGGGCACGGGGCTCCACACTGCACGTAGCAAACCTCAGGCTGGCATGGAGCCTGGCTGATCACCTGCGTGGTCTGGGGCTGGCATGGGGCCTGACCCTTCACCTTGGTGGTCTGAGTCTGGCATGGAGCCTGGCTTTTCACCTGAATGGTCTGGGGCTGGCAGGGAGCTTGGCATTTCACCCCGGAAACTTGAACCGGGCATGGTGCAGGGCACTCCACGATTTGCATCCCACAAGGGGCTTGAACTACCACCTGGCCCTGGGGAGAAGAGTAGGAGGAGGGGAAGAAGGAGGAACCCTTCACACAGCACTGGGGGAGCGGCAGGCAACACGGAATCTGTTGCTGGTCGCACATGGTTCCGGTGCAGATGTGTGAGCAGGACCTGAGGGGTAGAAAGACTGGTTTTAAGAAGGTGAGGTTTGGGGAGGAGGGCCCAAAGCCAAGGGAAGACACCCTGCTTCCCCCCAGGCCTTTCTTCCCCAACCCTTGACCTTCGTTCCAGAATGCTTGCTGAGTTGTCTTGACCCAAGGTTAGTCATTGTTGCCCAAGAAACCTGCCCTGGAGCTGCTGAAAGACCTGACGGAGGTCCTGATCCGGGACAGCTTCAAGGGCACAGCCAGGCTTGCAGGGGTCTGGATTCTCTCCCTGGAGGCTGGACATACCAGTGTCCAGCACAGGAGGGCGCTAACAACAGGAAGGTTCCCACACCTCCTGGTTTCCTAAGTGGTGGGAGGGAGCTCTACCGAAGTGGAGGCCACCCATGCTCCAAGGCTGTCGTCCAAAGTGGGGCCTCCCCAACCCAACCGTAGGGGCTTAAACTCCTCAGACACATTTACTGTCCACACATGAAAAAATGCGTATATGAGAACAAGCACTCAGGCGCCTTCTGTGCTCAAAGTAGCCACTGGAGAGTAAAGAATCCCAGCATAAAATGTTTGTTTCTCTGTAGTCAATCTTTTTTTAGGTGAATTTGTTTAAACTGGCCCTCATGAGCACAGGTAAAAGACGCACATACAAACCACCAGCCTGGGAAAGGCTCAGGACCAACATGACAACTTGCCCACCCAGGTTGCTGTCCTTACTCACCTGCCAGCTTCAGAAAGGGCCACTCTGCAGCCCCTCTGAGAGGCAGGGTGGGGTTACTGAAGAGGGGGGTAACCCACAAAGTGCCAGGTGTCTAATTATGAGACTGACATGCAGCCACACTTAAAGCCCACACAGCAGGAGCATCAAAAACATGATGTGGGGGACACGGGCATACCACCCAACACCATACTCAGCAGGTGAAACAGAGGGGTCCCCCCCACCCTCCCCAAGTCCAGCTGTTCAAGAGCAGGCAGCCCAGTGACCAGCATAGTAGGGAGGCTGATTTGTTAGTTAGCTCACCCATCAAAACACTCCTCAGTAAGCTCCTGAAATACTGAAAATACTTTTCGTGAAAGCCTTCCATTCTCCATGTATACAGACTATCTAAACACGTATGCCCTTGGGGAAGGTAACCCTTCTATACCCAGCTCTGCTCACAGGATGCAATTACTAGTGCCTCTTTTCTAGGGAGAGAGGTCCTGAAGAGAAAAAATGGTACCTGAGGATGAGACCAGGGTTATCGAAGGCAAATCCACTTACTTCAGTGCCCTATTTCTTCACGCAGACTCCACAGATACCCTTCTTATGTCCCCTGAAAGTCCACCAGAGTGTTCTCCGGCTGATAGACCCATCCTCCTTTGCTCCTGCCCTCCCCCTTCACTATGTCTCAACCTATGAATCTGAACACCCCCTAAGCATTAGCTTCACCCAACCCCAGGACCCTGTCCCTAGACTTACCTTCCTCAAGGCAAGCAGTCATTCAGACTGAGGCATCTGGACAGAAGGCTGTCTTTATATAAAGGGTTCTGGGTCTGGCTTAGGCCATGAGACAATTGGTTGGCATCTGCCTGGCTCATCACCCAGGTTGGCATTCCAGCAGCTGGTCCCCTCCCTGTGTGCCTGTCCTTGCAGTCACCTACAGGGTGTGGGAGTGTCTCACCTCCATGATGAAGCTTCTGGACTACGGAGGAGCAGATTCTTGTTCTCTTCCTCCTTTCTCACCCTGTCTGTTTCTCTCTCGCCCTTAGGAGAGCTGGTGGTAAGGGTTAAGAGGGGGGACAAAGGGACCTGTCTCCTGAATGATGACTCCAGGCCCTTACCTTCTTCCTTGTCTGACATTCTCACCAAATGGATATAAAAGAAGAAAAGCTCCCTAACTGGAAGCAGTTAAAATCAGCTCAAAGGTACAGAATGAAGAGGACGTTGGGTCTGAGATGAATCTAACATCCCAGGTTGGCTACTTACGGTTGTGTGCCCTTTATAACTGCCTTAAGTTTGACTCAATTATCTGCAAAATGGAGATATTAACTCTTGTTAGCTGAGCTATTGTGAGGATTAAGGCAACTATTTTATGCAAAAGCATCCAGTCAATAATGATATTCACAATATCTAACATTCACTCAGAGTAACTGGGGGCCAAGCAGCAGACACAGCTGGACTGATGGCTGCCTGGTATCCCAGTCCTGGCCTGAACCACCTGATGTCATCACAAAAGGTGCACAGCTAATGCCATAGAGTCGTCCTTCAAGAGAGCAGTGCAGTGCAGGGCAGAAATAATACACTGGCATCTTGTGGGCCAGATACAGTCAAGATGCGTATCTTCTTATCTTTCTCCTAAATCATTTTTTTCACATAGTTTTTTAAGTAATCATGAATATTTACAAACTGAAAGTTTTGTTTTGTTTTTTAAGATTACAGACATCCAGTTTTCTCTCAACATTAAAAGCTCTGGCATAGGTGGGCCCACCTGACTTCAACCTAATTAACATTTGCCCCTCTTAGGTAGGTCATATACTTTGATATTCTGTAATTCTCCATCTTTTTTATTACTGTATCCACAATGCATTGCAAAGGGCAAACTTCCTTTTATTATTTTACCTGTATTCTTATTTTTCTTTGGTGAAATTAAAAGGGAAGTGACATAATCCTTCCACCTGGATAACTTCATTTTTTTTTTTATGTAACTGTCCAGCCCCTATCAGCATTTAAAATTATGGTCAAGCTTGTGAGCAGAGGCTTTTGATTTATAGAGGTTTGGGGTTGAATCTGAGCTCTAGTACTTGCTAATGGAGTGAAAGCTACTTAACCTTCATGAGCTTAGATTCCTTACTTATAAGACAGAAAGAAGAAAAACAAGGAGGAGGAAGAAGAGTAGGAAGGAAAGAAGAGAAGTAAAGAAAGAAGAAGAATTAGAAAAGTCACAGGATTGTTGTGTGAATTAAATGAAATAACTAGTCTAAAATTTTAGTTTTTAATTGACCATCTAGCACTCTGGGCTTTAATTTCCTCTTAGAAAGATGGGAGTGAAAATGCTTCAATAAGTTCTCATGAAGATAGAGTCAGATAATGGGGATGAAAGTGCTTTGGGACCTATGGTGCACATGCTAATTATAGCTATGAAATCCCTCCTATGAGGAAGTCTCTGTTTAGATCAACAGACTTCAGAGTCCAAGTTCTGGACCTTATCACTCATTACAAAGAGGTGTCCAGATGCCATTTCAAACTTGAGTAGGGTCAGAGACTTTCAAAATGCCTGAACAACAAGGTATTATCTGGTCCCATTCTGTCAATCTCAAGATGAGGATAAGCCCAGAGAGAGAGAGGAACCTATGTGGAGACCTAAAGCTAACGACTGCCTTGGAGTGACCATATCTCAGGTAGCTCTAGTCCCAGACAAGAAAGTCCGCTACTACAGAGAAGTCATTTCTCTGACCATGTTATTTGCCAAGGTGCTACAAACTCTGAGACTTGATCCTGGCTAATCATAAAAGCAGTGAAATAGGAAAGTTGACAACATAGACTAGCTGGCCCAACCAGAATGGAATTACTGAATCCTAATAGCTGCTTCTCTCCCACTCATCTCTTGATAGACTATGCACTTCTTCAAGGAGGAATCTCTATCTTATTCACCTTGGTATCTTTAGAAACCTGACTTAATATGAATCTGTTGATTGATGGGTAGATAGATGGGTGGAAGGATGGTAGAAACTGGGCTTGGTTCGCACACCTTAAACCACTGGAGAATTAGTTATTATTGTTCAGTCCAAAGACCAAAGAGCACTACAACCCTTGTTACTTATTGCTTGTTACAAAGATAAGTGGGACAAGGATGAAGAGAGGTAAATTTTGCAGTTGACAATGAGGCTAGGTAATAGAATTTTCAACCATATAATTTTAGAGCCCAGTCACCAAGCCAAAAAACAAAACATCTAACTCCTGACATTCTTCCTTCTTTGATATGAAAGGTTCTAGAATTAGAAAATTGTCATTGGTTAAAAATGGAATTAGTACTGAGATTGTCTAAAGGTGGAGGTAGATACGCCTCATTCTTTTGTTCTCCAGGGAGCTTTAAAACTCTTAGAAAGGGCATTCTTTATTTGGAGATGTCTTAAAACTAAATTGTCTCTTTGGATAAAACTTTAGTGTGGCCTTCTAATCTCTGAGCCTATTTATATGTTTTATCACTGTCCCTGCTTTATCTCAAGTTTTCATAATCCCCTATATGGACTGGTACAATAGTCTCCTCACAGTTTTCTCTGTCCCTTGTCTTTCCTTCTTCCATGTCACTTTTAAAATAGCCACAAGCCTGATCTTTTTAAAAAATTATCCCAATCTTCAACACCCCACACAACATCAAAAAAATATATATCAAATGAAGCCATACATGGTGGTTTTCATTCTCTTTGTATAGCTTGATGCTCACTATGGCAGACCTTTGCAAATGTTGTTTCCTCTTTCTGGAATGTCCTTTCATCTGTCCTTTATGTATAGAACTATTGCTCATCATTTGAAACAACTCCAATGCCATTTCTTTTGTAATGTTTCTTGACTCCCCAAAGCCATGACTCAATCACTCTATGTTCTGGCAGCACTTTAGACACACCCCCATCATCAGAGCCATCATGTGCTCTCTGATTATTTACGTTCTTGTCTTCCACACAACCTATGAGTCCCTCCAGGAAAAGAAGTCTGTATCCCAGAAACAGGCACTGTTCCAGTGCATAGTTTTCATTTCACCTTGTTGATTAAGTAAGTTAATTTCCATCCATGCAAACATACACATACTCATGCATATTCATGCATACATATGTCTAACATATGTATATGTTTACACTGCATTTTATAGATTGATTGGTTTCATTATCTACTGAAATATAATAAATGGATATGTGATAATATAAAGGCCAGATTAAAAGTCGCAATAAGCAAAAGACATAGAGGATTATAGATAGATAGATAGATAGATAGATAGATAGATAGATAAAAAAGATATGCTAAAGGCAGTGGTTATCTCCAGAGAGAGGTCATTACTTTTAGGGAGAGATATAAAGGCTATTTAGATAGAGGGGGCTGTTAGAAATAGGAGTGTAGGGTGAATATAAATGGCTAGAAATACAATGATATAAATCTAGGAAAATGTGATAATGTGGTGACTTACAAACATGATATAAAGATATCAAGAGAGCTGAATATATAGTTATCTACAAAATTGTAAAAATACCTATAGTTATAATAAAATATAGAGAAAAAGATAAATATTAAGTTATAGATTTTTTAAAGTACATACATAAACGGTACAAATTGGGGGTGGGATGGGTTGTGTGGAAGACACATGAGGTGCAGGGGTAGCAATGCATGTGGACAGATGAAAGAAAAAAGGTGGAGACAACTTGAAAGCACACAGAAATCTAGAGATGACTCACTGAGCCCTGCTATCTCATTGTCATTTGGCTAAGAATTTGACATGAATTAACTCTCTTAGTCTTTAAAATAGTCCTGGAGGGGTACATATTATTATCATTATGTTATAACTGAAAAAACAAAAGTTCAAAAAGGAAGTCAATTTGTCGTAGGTCACAAGCTTAGAAATGGAAGAACCAGCATTCACAGCCAAGGTATCGAGAGGAAGAGGCCCTGGGAAGTAAATATAAAATGACATAGTTCCCTGAGTCATGGATACACAGAGGCACACTCTACGTTTCGTCATACTCTGAGAACTTTTTCAGGCGTTATGAGCTTCTGGGGCCCTGGCTTGCTGAGTCTTAAAAGAATGTACTGGTGTCTTAGTGATGCCTTGATCCTGAGAGCTAGGACGTTAACATTTACCCTCCGTTTGCAAAGATGCATGTTTTCAATAGATGCAATACGACTCTTCTTCCTTTGAATTATTTCACAATCTGCTTTTCAGTTTAGTCCCCCTCATATCACTACAATAGCTGGAGGTACTAAAATTTGTCCCTGAAATGGAGGTGATATTTGTTATCTGAAGTTTTTTTTTTTCAATCTTTCCATATAAATTCATATATATATATATATATATATATATATATATATATATATATATATTTATTTATTTATTTATTTTGGGGGGGGGATTTGGTCCATGTTTAATGCAGCATTTCTGTAAGTGCACAACACACTGTTGCATAGTGGTATGCATGGAGTTCATTAATTACAGTGTGAGGTTTCAAACAATTCTTTGTTTCCTGATGCATTTAAACTGGGAACCTTTCTTTATACTGGATTTTATGGGAACAGAATTTAGGAGATTGATCTAACCTTTTGGTTTCAATAATGGTGGACCATATTATTCTAATAAGCTGTCCTAATAAAAATGATGAATAAATCTACTTATTTACATTGACACATACGCATATGCATTCTTTACTCTCACATGTGTAGATATGGATACACATACACACAGAATAGGAATGTAAATTACCAAGCAAAAACTAAAGGAAAATGAAACAAAACAGAAACTAGAAAGATTATAGCAGAGTAAGGAAGCTGCTTTTGCCCTGAGGGTAAAATCAAACGAATTGATTTTTTCTCTTTTACTTTGTTTGGTGAAGGAGGCAAACATCAGAGCCCAGGCTCCCCACAAGATAGGAGCTCTACTAGGGGACCCTCCAGAGTTAGCAGGGCTCGCTCAGGGTAGGGGTGAACCAGAGGAAACCAGCCGTGCAGACTCACTGCTGTGCGCCAGGCCCCTCCCCCTGAACCTTGTAAAGGTGGTCCTAGCACAGGGACTCCTCCAGTCCCCTGGCAGAAGCCATCACAAATCATCTCTAAGAGAGGCACTTGCATCCTAGGCTTTCAATTATTCCTAAAAAGTACATGTTCAGGCCAGTGACCCCTCGCTATCCCCTCCTTGGCTGAAGTATTGCTCATCTCTGGCCTGCACTTCATAACAGGCTTTTCAGAAGTTTCCCTGTCCATCCAAGATAAGTTGATTCCTCGATGCTCCCAAAATGCCTTAGTTGTTGTATTGATCTTTTTCATTTTGTTGTTTGATGGGCTGCCTTTACCAAAAGACCATGAACCCCTCCAAGGCAGAGATCATGCCTTCTTCATCCTGTGTTCCCAGCACTGAGGACAGAGCATGCATAAGGAAATAGAACACAGAAAATGGAGAGACCTAAGTGAGCAACAGCTGTCACAAAAATGAGAATGAGCTCTAGGCACAAAACACCTGCTTTCAGTCCTGCTCCACCTCATACTAGTCATCTGGTTCAAGTCACAACCTCTGCACCTCAGGCTCCTCAGCACTTACATCGAAGCAGTAATGGTATCAATCCTGTTGCATACGGTAGTTTTTCACAATGAGGTGGTAGATTTGAAATTGCTTTGTAATTCAAAAAGAGCATATAAACTAGCTTTTGCATTGAAGTTTTGGTTATTATGACTAGTGGCATTTAAAAGGAGACCCAGAGAGAAAAGGAAACACCGAAGTGAAGTTGAAGTGAAGAGAAGTTGAAGACAAAAATCACTCTAACAGAAGCAGATTCTCAACCGTCATAAAGGCACTGAAGCCCTTCATACTAGTATGTGGGAACTCAAGGTCTAGACTAGAAAGCGGAACCACATATTGTTAAGAACAAGGCTTCAGAGTAAGGCCTGGCCTAGTAGGTTAAGATGAACAAGTGCCCCAGGAGATCGTCCATGTGAGTTAATGCAAGGCCTTACCATGAGGATCTCTGAGAATATCAATCACTATCAATCTTTCTCATCTCTTTGGTGCTGTACACATTATTCCACCCCCTCTCTTTCCCCCTGTGGCCCAGCCCCCTCCAACACCCACCTGCCTCACAGAGTCGCCTTACTAATCAGGTTGTCAGCAACCATCAGCTGGGTGGAGATGCTTACACCAATGGCAAAGAATGACATCTGATTGTGACATTTTCCTAGCCAACTTCTGTCTGGGGACCTGGCCTATATTCCCTTCTTGCAAGCTCTGAGCCCAGGAGAGTAGCTGTTATCTTATCTGGGTGGCCAACTGCCACTGCCCACTGAAAGGATGGGACTAGTTGTCCATCAGACTATACCCCATTTCTACTTTGTTGAGAAGATATTTCTCTGAACTTTGATGTAGATCTAAAGAATTGGAAGTACAGACTGTCAGAGATAGTAAAGGTCCTTAGCGATGATCTCATCCAACTTCTTCATTCTATGGAGGAGGAAACAGAAGTCCAAAGAGGTGAAATGGCTTATTCAATGTTACAGAAAGAATTGTGGCAGAGCTGGGATAAGAAAGAGGTGGGAGAAGCTTAGGGACAATAGGCATATGTAATGTCAAGTTACACATTTTCATAATCTTATCCATGAAGAAGCCCTTCTCTTGTTGCATTTTATTTGAGAACTATAATATTCCAAACAATGAAAATCCCTTAATATTTTTCATTTAATATGATTGTCACTCTCTTACTCTCTAAGTTGCCTTTCAGATTCACCGACAAAACCCCTGCAACCAAGAACAGGAAAATGGCTTCAGGTCTTATGGACCTAATACACGCTAGGCGCCATTTTAGGCAGGTTTATGAGACAGGATCTCTCAGAGTGGAGAGAGCGTATAACTTGTCTGATACCAGAGGCTCAGGAAATGGACCTGTTGCTCCCCCTATATGTGCCAGGCAATTTACATCAGTCATTTCATTGCTCAGAAAAGAGAAGCTTCACATGCACAGCGACGAGTGCAGCGCTCAGAACATAGTAGGACCTCAATAAATAAAGGGCAATTCCTCTGCCTCTCCCCTATAGGAGTCAAGAATAGATTTGAGTCATTTTTCTTCTGGATATTTAATAATATTGGCGATACATTCATATATAGCATATGCATAATATATTATGAGATACAAAAATTTAAATGTATATAGCTACATTTGTACTGATTGTTGATAGGAAATATTATGAAGTCTATCTCTATGTACTAGTATTAACCTACCATTGTCAATAATTTTTGCATAAGCATTTTTCTGGAAGAGAAAACATCATTGAAAAAAATATTGCACACTGGGAAGTGGACTTTGAATTCGATTCAGCAGGTTTTCCTATTCTGTGAAAATTGTGCAGAAGCAGACTCAGCCTAGATCCCAGCAGAGAGCACTCAGCCTGTCCAAGGAAACTCTTCCCAGCCACCCAGGGGTTTGGCTCCAGGTTCAGGGCTTGCATTCTCTTTAAGTGGCTCATAGAATGTCCTAGATGAATATTGTAGAGGGACCAGGGGTCAGGAAATCTGGATTGTTTTACATAGAAAGGACATATTACGATTTTTTAGGTTATAAAAGAAACAAGCTAGGGTAGAACTTTTAATTAGCCTAAAACCTGCTGAAATGGAAGACTTGGAAGGTCATTTTTATAACCATCCATTTTAGACATAAGTGGGTCAGCATTGTGCAGCAGTGTGAAGGTGCCTCTCCTGGGAGACAAAAGCTACCTATCATTGATGCTTGAAGGCACCTTACTCATAGTACAGCCCAAACTCTGAGAACATGACCCAGAGACAAGTTACACACAACAACACAACAGGGCCAGGAGAGAACCAGGTAAACGAATGCTACTGGGCAATTGTTTTAGATTATTCTTTCTATGCTACTGGGCTGCCAGTTCATGGGATTGGATTGGGGGGAGAGGGGCAGGCAGAGTCTGATTTGTGGAGCCACAGGTGATTTAGAGTTCAAAGGCAGCATAGCAGTCAAGATGACTTTCTGCTATGTCCCAGGGTGACTGAACATTGCCTGCTCTTATTTATCCATTTGTTTATGAATCTGCCAAACATGTTGCCTCCTGTGCTCATGCCCCAAGCCTTATGGGGTTGCTTTGAATAGCAGTTGTTGATCTACCTATATTTTTAATGTGTGTGTTTATAGTTTCCGGATATAAAAATCCACCCCAAAGCCTCTGGAGCAGAGGTGGGGAACATCCGGCCTATGGGCTGTATAAGGCCCTCGAAATCATTGGCCCTGCCAAGGCATGAGGGGTGGATCAAATGTTGGCTCAAATACAGCAAGCTAATGTTTAAGTTGATAATTTTGTATGGCCTGCGAATGATGCTATAAATATGCAAATAGCCCTTGGTAGAAAAAAGGTTCCCTACCCCTGCTCTAGAGTTAGAAAGCAATAGAGAAAGATCATGCTACTGAGGCAGGGTGACTGGCCTTGGGACCCAGATGCTTGTCCCACGAGGCTCACCTTCCTCTTGGAGGCTTCTCACCACCAAGCCTGCCTCACCAGGGCTGACATGGGGGATGCCTACCTATTTCAGGGAGTCCTACCTAGCCTCTTCCCTCAAGTCTTTACCCTTTGACCTCAGGAGGGCAAACCTATCAGATGAGAAAATGTAACCCATACAGCCACCATGGGTTCAAGCCACTTGCACAGTAGCAGGGGTATCGTCCAGTGGTCCTCCCAAAGAGATCTGATTTTGCATTTCCTTCAACACCCAGGAAGATGAATTTTGAGTTTACTTACATTCAGAAAACATGCTACCATGAGGACCTCATTGTGGCCAAACCCTCTCCTCAGACTAATTAGAGGGCAGGCAACCTTCAACCTTTAACCCTTCCACCTTCAAATATCCACCCTCAGATCCTGCTGACTTGCAGAGGGAAGTTTATCGGAGCATTCTAGAAAGCATAGAGGTCCCACGAGGGATTGCACCAGCTTGGTCTGCTTGGTCATGTCCCCGTGCACCCGTCCTCTAGTTGAGAAGCAAGAGGAAGAAGGGAAGGAGGAAGAGTTTCTAGTGGAAAAACATGGACCAAATAAACAAACAGGAAGTCACCGAATTGCATGCCAAGTTTTATTCTTGCCAAAGTTTGGGGGTTGCGCTAACTCTGGCAGGCTGCCTTGATAAAGAAGCAAAGTGCGGAGGTGAAGCAAGGAGGTTCTACATCACTGGGAAGACAGAGAGCAGGCAGGGCCGGTGAAGGTCCAGAAGGCAGAGCAGGCATTGAGTTTGGGAGCAGAGCTGTGTTCCAGTATTCAGCAGCAGCAGTCATCCTCCCGATGACAGCACGCGGGACCTGCGGACCTCATGGGAATAATTCCCAAACAGCAGCACCCAGAGCAGCACCCGGAGCTGCAGCACCCGGAGCTGCAGCACCCGGAACTACAGCACCCAGAATCCTCACAGCAGCCAGATGATCCTGAGTTGCAGTTTTGAGGCCGTTGGACCCAGCGTCTCAGGGGGCTCACCCCGAAGGTCCGGGGAGCCAGGCAGCAGTAGCTGGTGGAACAGGGGGCAGAGCATGGATCAGGGACACAGCACTGGGCGCCCGAGCCACTTGCAGAAGACTGAATGTAGTAGCTCTGGGAAGAAGGGTACTGGACATAGTATGTCTGGGTCTGGCAGGGAGTCGGGTACTTCACGTAGGTCGTCTGGCACGGAGCTGGGCACTTCACGTAGGTCTGGCAGGGAGTTGGGCATTTTACATAGGTCGTCTGGCACGGAGCTGGACACTTCACGTAGGTCTGGCAGGGAGTTGCACATTTCACATAGGTCGTCTGGCACGGAGCTGGGCAGGCCACATAGGTTTGAGTGGTACATGGAGCCGGGCATTTCACGCAGGTTTGAGTGGCGCATGGAGCCGGACATTTCACGGTGGTAACTTGGGAACCTTGTGCAGCCCCCAATCCCGAACCTTTCACACAAGATGGAGGGAACTGCACCTGCTTCTGCTGGTCACACATCTTTCTGTGCTTTGCAAAATCTGAAAAGAAAGGTTTAGTCAGAACTAGGAAGATGTCCAGGGGCACCTGCAGCATCCCCTTTGGATGGAGTGGTCTGTGAGGAGTAGCCTTTCAAGAAGGTCATGGGCACCCAGAAGCTGTCAGCCTGGCATTCAGGTGGACTTGCCACCTCAGGCTCAGCTCTTGTTCTTGCATCTGGCCGTGTGGCTTTGGATAAGGCACCGCTCAGCACTGGGCCTCAGTTTCCACAGTGGAAAATGAAGGGCTTGCAAGAGTGAGGCCTACCTTTCTGCCCGACTCTCTCAACCTCCACTCCCCTTATTCACTGTAGTGTCTGCATTATGAATGCTTCTTGGTAAACTGTCGTTTCCACAGAGTTTACCTTGCCATCAATTCATTCAAGAGTGGCTTTCCAATGTTGCCCCAATAAAATTTAATTTTTTTAAAAAAAGAGTAGCTTTCCTTTCTCATGCCCAGCCAGGCAGACACAAGGAAGGCAATTTTATATCAATAGACCCCAAGCCAACATGAGCCTCAAGCTGAGCCTGACAAAGCCTAACAAAGCCAAATTTGAGTACGTTTCCACCATTTTCTCTTTGGATCAGCTGGACCGTCACTTTACCTCATTAATGAATGCAAGAGAGGACAGCACAACTACATTCAGCAAGAGAGGAAGGTGACCTGGTTCTCTGAAAAGTCCTTCTCCCATAGACCTAATGGCTCAGCTCACGCCTCTACCTCTTCTCCAACCTCCAGCCTCCTTTTCCACTAGCTACTGCCCTCAGCTTTCTTCAGCAGTGGCCCTCAACGCCTAGTCTTGACCATGTTCCTCCAGAGTTTTCCACGCCAACTCCATCATGGCTCTCTTTCATTCTGTTGTTATCCCAGGTACAGAGACTTACCCTCTGCTGTCAGGAACAGGACTGGAAGAAGCCAGTGATCTGAGGAGCTGGCAGTTGGGGAGAGCTTTTATAGGGTAGCAGTGAGGCAATTTAATGGTATCTGAATGAAGCACCAGCAATCATGAGGACAAGGGCCAGTATTGCATTGGTGAGATTCCTCCCATTATGTCTGGCTCTTCAGTCATAGGCAGAGCATGTCTCTGCTTGACATTGAATTTGCCTAAACATGAGATAAATGATTCTTGTTGCCTTCTTCATGGGACAAGTCAGTCTTCTTTTTCTACAAGTTAGGAGAGATGCTGATGAGATCTGTCCCCATGAAGTTGTTTCTAGGTCACTTGAGTCTTCAAGGATTTGTCTAAGATGTGATTAGTGGCTCAACTTTTTTCCACTTGCTGTGCCAAGAGCTACACTGGATTTACCCAGACTAAATGAAGTGTTTTTTCTGAGGATTTTGATGGTAGTTCCTGCTGGTCTGGGTTATTGAACATAAAGAGTTTGGCTCAGTGATCTCTGCCTCAATATGGCAGCAAGGCCCTCAAGAAATGCTTTGTTCCATGAACTGACAGGTTATTCTATGTTTATTTGGGAAGCAAGGTGAATTCTTCATGATCCCAAACTCCAGGACCTATATCTAGGCTGTCTTTCCCCACCTTCTCATGCCCTATGATCTGCCTCATCCTCATCTCTTTGAACCTCATTATCATGCCCAGATCCAAGAGCCCAGCACAAGGGGAATTCCAGCCAAAGGGACACCATGTGATAAAAATAATAGTAAAATCTAACATTTAGTTGAATTCTCTTTATGTGCCAAACAGTTCATGAGACTCGTACACTTACAGATGGCCATGTTGCTCAGGCCCTGAAAGACTAAGGAAGTTACCCATTATCACAAGCAAATAAGTAGAGAAGCTAGCACTTAAATGTAGGCAGTTGGCCTTCATAAGCCATGACTTCTAGCGCTACCATACATTACCTTTTATTTCTGGATATAGCTTTGCCCCTGAATCTCTGCCTACTTTCGGAGCCCACACTCTTCCCTCCAAGCCATGTTGAGTTGCCCAATGTGGAAGGTTAGCTAGCTGTTTAGCCTAGCACTGGTTCCAAACACCCATGCCCTCAGATCAGCCAGCCCAGACCCCACCATGGCCCCTGTGGCCTTTAAAGTGAAAGATGCTTCTGCATTTGTCCATAATGGATCCCCAAACTCCCCAGGACCCATAAGCCTTAAGGCTCTAAAATTTCCTGAATAAAAAGGGGAAAAAACATAACAACACAAGCCCCCATTACTTCTTAGGCACTTCTCACTCCACCCCAGGTCTTTCAAGGTCTGTCCCTGAATAGTTTGGAAGAGGCAAGAATAGGAGATTTTGCCCCAGACTTGGAAAGTTTCCTGCTTCCTCCTGCCATTCGTGCTTCTGATAGGCTTGTAATACTCCATAGCTTTCTCTGAGAAGCCCACCAATCCCTCTCCCCAAGGGGAGGGTGTAGTGGGGAGGAATGTGGTTTCAGGCCATTCCAGTACCTGCTCCTCTAAGTGGCCCACATCAGTTAATACCTAGGCCTGATGTTTTACAGAGGAAATGGAAAAGGGGTGATCTTTTATTGGGGCTGGACACTTCACATGGGATAGCTTATCAAATTTAGTCCCCTTAAGAGTGCCTCAAATAAATAAGTTAACAAACAAATGTGTGCAAGCTCACATAACTAGAAGTGGTGGATTAAGAATTTGAACCCAGGTATAAGAGACTTAAAATTTACTGTCTTTTCCACCATAACATGCTGCTTCTAGTGTTAAAATCCACAATGTTTTAGGAACTATACCTTTCAGCACCTAACAGACACAGTTAAGAAGCCCACTACCTTACACGTAGGATGGGCAGCCCCACTTTACAGGGAATTAAATGTCCCAGAAGGCCAGTATTTTAAGGCATGTCAACGGAACAAGAGAGAGCGTTCAAGGCACAAATGGAACTAAGCCCTTGTCCTGATTCTGCCATTGCTTCACAAAGTGATTCCACGGTGGCCTGTAGTCTCTCCCACTCACTTATTAAATTTCTTGGGATAACTCTGGTTAATAATATAATTTTAAATGTACAAGATTATAATTCGATATCTGTGTCTAATGTGTGTTCCCCATCTAAATTTTAGTCTTCTTTCATCACCGTATATTTGACCCCTTTTACCCACTCTGCCCACCCCCTGTCCCTCTTCCTCTCTGGTAGCCACCATCCTGCTGTCTGTACTATGAGTTTGTTTTGTTAGTTCTTTTGTTACTTTTTTTTTACATATTCCTCATGTGAGTGAAATACTATGGTTTTTGTCTTTTTCCTTCACTTATTTCACTTAGCATAATACCCTTGAGATCCATAATGTTGCTACAAATGGCAGTATTTCATCTTTTTTTAAAACTGAGTAGTGGGCCATTATATTTACATATATATCATATCCATCCACTCTAAAATAAAGAGTTAGATGAGGCCCCTTCTGGGATAATCTATGATTGTGGAAGTCTAATCTACAAAGGAAACATACATTTCCAGATTCTAGTGATCCATGGAGTTATCCCCACTGGACTATAATTCCATGCTTTGGCAACTATGGACATGTTCACTGCATATCACCTGGCTCTCGCACAGGACCTGGGGACCATTCACTAGACAAACATAAAAATGGATGGGCGAATGGGGATGCTGTACGCTGATGGTAGAACCTAGACCAGCTTCCTTCCCCCGTGCGGTGAGAGCCCATTCTGCTGTTAGCCAATCTGTGTGTCCTGTGCCATCTGTGAGCTCTGATTGGATCACTTCCTGCTCTGTGGGGTCAGGCTCTCACTAATGGGTTTGACATCTTCAAGCAGCACTAACGTCACTAGTGAGAGATGCTGCTTCCATGTGCCACCAAAACAGGTGGGTGGGTTGTGTCCCACCCATTTTACAGACTGAGAAGGCAAGGCACGGTGAAGCCAGATGACTGGTACAAGTGCCATGGTGAATCACAGGGCTATCTTCAAACATATCTTTCCCTTTGGACGCAAGCTCATAAAATCAGAGACTTGTGGACTCATGCAATAGTCGTTTAGTAGATTCACGCGGTAAGAGAATTAGGAATTCACAGAATCAGAATCCTGGCATCTCTGAGGTACAGGGGACTAACACATGTCATTGGCCTGGCCCCTGCCAGGAGACAGGTCATCTGACCTAATGGGCTATTCTTAAGAAGATTTTTCTGGTCTTAAAAAATTCTCTACAGTCCCTCTGGTTATCTCATTCTAGAACTTACTACCATCTTCATAGGCAGGAACTGTATACCAGAGTATCTCTAAGGCTCCTTAGAGCCCCAGCATCCACGAATCCTGACATTAATTACATGTTTGAAGCTGTGCTCCTCATGAACCAAACCAAGATTTTAACTCAATGGTACCACCAGCCCGAATCAGGAGATCAGAACGGGAGTTGCCCAAGTTGGCCTGTTGCTCCCTGTGGGCAGGGCTTGGGGCTCCTCTCATCCTGGGAGCTTCCTTTGACCAGGGTCTAGAGATGCTCTGAGGTGTGTGTGTGTGTGAGAGAGAGAGAGAGAGAGAGAGAGAGAGAGAGAGAGCACAGGAACATTGTATCCAGTAAAAAAAACTCACTTCTGTGTCTGAGACTAGAGATAGTGCAGAGGCCCTGCCCTTGGAGTCCGTGTCCATGCATGTCTCTCTCCTGGGCTCAGCTATGACACTTGCCCCAGAACTCCTTTCCTCAGAGCCCCTGCACCATTATTTCAGGGATTTCTCCTAGATTATCAAGATATCATATTGTAGAACCACAGAATGGACAGCTGGCAAGGACCTTAACAGACACTGCGCTCAGCCCTTATATTGTAACAGGCCCACAGGAGGGAAGAAACTTGCTCAAGGCCACACAACCAGGTAGGAGCAGACACCAGACAGGAATCTCTGAATCCCATCCAGGTCACAGACCATTACAACATGTGGTCCCTGGACAGGCTTGCTAGGGAGCACCCTTATCTGGCCGCCTCCTTGCCTCCTTCCCCTCTCCCAAGCCCACAATGTTTATTTTGTTCACACCTATAGCCTTAGATCTTGATACTGCTCTTGAGACAGAAAAAAATAACCAATAAATATCTTTTGGATGAAAAGTCCAAGCAAATATGAATGTGAACTAAAGCATGTGCCTAACATGTGAGCCAGTACTAAGTGACTGTCAGGTAGTTTTGCTGGTATTTCTACCTTTTATCCACCATCAACCACATGCAATAATCCTAGTTGCGTTGAGCCCTGAGCAAAAGGACTAAAGATGGGTGGGCAGGGTAAGAAATAAGGCGTTTATTTTAACAGAAGAATTGCAGCCTAAAAGGCTGTGACTCTGTCACACTCCCCCCTGGTCAGGCCGGCCACCACTTTCCACCTATTTTGGAAAGCACCAGACCATCACCATTTCTCTCTCGCTCTCTCCCTCCTGCTTTCTTCCTCAATATGTGTCTCTTGACTCACATACACGTGTGCATGCACACACACTCAGGCACACATGCACTCTGGTAACCATTTTAAAAAGTAAGTTTTCTTAACATATAAGATAATGAGTTGTACAGAAGGAATTCTTCTCATAAGTAAAACCCAAATCACCAAGGCAAAAAACCTCCACAAAATCAAAAACATTTTTCTGTCCCAGACCACAGATACCTAGGCTGAGAAAATTTAGCGTTGGATGTTCCCACCTATGGAAAGTTCTCTCTGGAAGCCAACTCTTTTTATATATTTCATAAGATTTATAATTTTTAACTTTATTTTATTTTAATATTTTCATTGATTTCAGAGAGGAAGGGAGAGGGAGTGAGATATAAAAAGAGATGAAAGAGAATCATTGATCAGCTGCCTCCTGCATGCCCCACACTGGGGATCAAGCCCACAACTCGGCCACGTCCCTGACTGGGAATCAAATGGTGACCTCTTGGTTCATAGGTCAATGTTCAACCACTGAGCCACACTGACTGAGCCATAAGATATATTTTTTATTCATTTTCTCATAAGGCATCTAAAACACCTACCTTAAAACATAGATGTTTAATAATGACAAAGTTGATGCTGCTGTTGATGATGAATTTGATAACAAGGACATGGAAAATGACTCACTTCCAAGCTTGCATTTCTGCCCTTGAAGGACCAGGAACTAACTGCTTTCATGACAACTTCTGCTACCAACTCAGACTGTCTGCATTGGGGTAGAGGTGGGAAGAGTTTCCTGGTAAGTATCTCTCTAGGAATGTCCTCCTGTCACCCCATCTCTCCCCACTAATACAATGCTGCAATCATGTCACTCAAAACTCGGATGAAAGTTTAAGGAAATAGGGATGAGATCATGGGCTACAGGAACAGTTATCATAACAACCATTATCATAACAACCTCAACCACATCTGGGCCTTTAATCTGTGACCAACACTGCCTCAGTCCTATGAAAAATAGACAAAGTTCAGATTCTGCCGTCACTGAGCTCACACAATTTAGTTGGAGAAAGACACAGAGACATCTGAGAAGTTAGATGGTAATGCTGACCCTCAACACAAGAGAAACCAGTATACAGGGCTTGCCTGAAGGCAAATTCAGGCATCTACACCATGTTTCTCAGTAGGCAGTTTTTTAAAGTGCTGCCAGGACACCACAATAGAACAATTGATTTCAAATTTCTGGGTATTCCCACAGCAGTATTTTTTTTAAAAATAACTAGCTTATTGCATGTACAATTGGAGATAAAAGCCAATGACCATTCTAGACATAGAGGAAGAGATCCATGTTAAGTGAAAAAAATCTGTTAAGGCTTCATGGAAGAGGCAAGGCAGACACTGGGTACTTAAGGTTGTACAAAAATGACTTCAATGGTTGTCAAATTGTGGTCCTGTAGAGGATTAGCATCATGGGTGCATAAACAAATGTGTGTGTTTTTAAAGAAAATGAACAGATAGCAGTCCTTTTTTTGCAATTCACAAAAATATTCATGCTCAACATGCTCTCAACTGTATGTTAAATACATTTTTATTTAGCATACAATTCACAGATGCCTGCATAAATAAGCATCATAAACAAAATAACTACTAAAATGGAAAAAATAATAAGAAAATTCAAGTGTGATAACTTGCACACATGATTGTTCCAGAGTTTGCATAATATTTAACCAGTTAAATAATCCTAGTGCAGATTTAATTTGCAACTAACACATTGATAGACTTAGAGTAAAAAATATAATAACTTATTTGAACATAGTTAGAATTAGAAAATTCTCTGAATTGATCACAGGCTATACATAAGCAGACTCTGGTTTGAATTTATAAGTAGAAATGGCCTTTTGCATAAGCATGAAATAAACATGAAATACTAAACATGAAATATTTATAAATCACCTGAATAAAAATTATTCAAAAACCTACAAAATGAGTAGTATTAAAAAAATACTTCAAAAGAGTTGAATTATGATACCTCATTCCATTTTCTTAGAATGGAAGAATAATTTATATAATAAATAAAACACCAAACAAAATTTGTGGAGCTTGCTGGGGACATGAATCACTAAACTACTCCAGTTAATAACTTTTAAAATCTTATGTAATCCATAAGAAGATACTGAGCGCTTAGAGATTAATGGCAATAGTTTTTTTTAAATTACAAAGTAGATAATTCAAAGGAACAATAAATATTTGAAAAAATAAATAGAGAATAACAATTGTAAACAACAAAGTATAATTTCATATGCATCATTGATTCTTTTAAAGAGCTACCATCCAATTCAGGATTAGACGCATTAAAACTACCCTCATATATTTCTGTTGCAACAGTTTCATTATCAATTTTAAATCTGGAGGTTGAATTTTAGATAATGTCCTAAAATATAAACAAAATTCAGAAATTTAAGATGTTAATTCTTGTATTATTTATAATCATAAACACACAAACTCTAGAAGCAAATATATAATGATAAAATGTTAATTAAAAAAGTATGTTGTAAGTCTACAGTTACCCTCATTGGGAAGTGGTCATGATCACAAGGAGATAATTTCTAGGAGAACTGTGGAGCTTCTGTTCTGCCCCGATGTGTCTGAATCTACCCGCCCATCACCTGGACCCCCTGCCTTGACTGATGGGTCCTTCTCACACTTCCCTGGAGCAGCTCTGAATTGAAGACGGGGCTAATTTTGCATTTGCTCCACACCACAAGGGAAGAAGTCCACTAAATTAAAAGTCTTGTTGTAAGTAGATTCCAAGAACTCCAGCTCTGAGAAGTAATTTAAATACAATGAAATGAAACACAATTCAATCTTAAAATTTGAGCTTTATTGTTGAGTAGGGTTTATAAGATCCAGAGCAAATCTGAGCCTACATAAAGCATATTGAACCCAAGAGGTACCGGACAAAATGGAAGGGGAGAGAAAGACCCATCAGGCTGGGCCAGTCCCACAATGATTTGGTATTTGGGTCTTCCTTTATTGCTCCTTAGTGGTCCTCAGGGCCCAGCCCAGCAGCAGCTCCCAGAATGCTGGCAACCAGAATCCCTTCCCCACCCTCCCATGACCCCAAAGGCTCGTAGTCACAGCAGCCTGAACTCTGGGGCTCTAAGATTCTGCTTTCCTCTTCGTCAGTCCCTGAGAGACTGCCAGGGACGTGTGTCCCTGTACCTGGTAGCAGTGCCTGGTAGCAGTGACCAGTGGAGAAAGGGGGAGAAGGAAACAGTAATGCTGAGCTCTCCATTTTTATAGTTGGCTTCCTCCCACACTGGGCTCTTGGTCCAAAGTTAAGGAAATGGGGAACATGAATATCGAGGCAACTAGCAGTTGCTCTCACAGTAGGAAAAAATGGGTGGGCCGCTGGGTACCTAGAAGCAGCAAATGCTGGGTGTCCTGCATCATATCTGATATCTGACAGAAACACACCTGTGATCTTCATCACAAAGACTGAGGAAACTCACACCTACCACGCCACCTCCATGGGCCAACATGAGAGGGCGCCAATGTGAGGTGAGGATGGAAAATTCAATTTGGCAATTACCTGGGCGTTTCCAAAGGTGTAGCTCTGAAGGGTGTGCCCTGCATTTACCAGGCGGGAGCCACTCACTGACTTGGCCTTACCTATAATTGAGGAAAACTATGAAAATGTTGAAAAGTCCCATTTGAAGGGGCTCAACCAGCTATGGACACCTTCTGCTATGCCTCTTTGCTTCGTCCTAAGTCCCAGACATCATGGTTGGAGCCCAGCACTCTGGGGCTCTGGCAATTTTGTGAATAGAAACCAGAACTAAGGTCAGAGGAGGAACAAAGGAAAAGGAGCCCAGGTCCTTATTGGCATCATGGAGCCCTGAGCTACATCTTTTCAGATGTTCAGAATGAAAAATAAAATTAAATCTCTGGTTTATGTAAGCACTGTTATTTCAGGTTCCTGTGACTAAAGCCAAACTGTGTTTCTAACATAGATACACAAGTAGAAAACCAAGCTATGATACATATACAGACACGCTGGAATTATACTATAAGCAGAGGAAGCAGATCAAGGAGCCTGTCATTACACAGGGAGCCCCTCCCCCCCAACGAGGAGTTGGGGAGTGTGTGTGGGAGGGGGCTGTTGCTCTCACTATAAGTGGACCTTGGTATCCTGAACCCTGGGAGAAAAATAAACAAAAAACCTACTAAGAAGGGTGGCTACCTGGGCTCAAATGAAAAATAACAAAATTAAAACCTGGCAGCCATTTCTTCACAGGGCCTTTCAACAAAATGCACTTATCAGAGAGGCCTCTGCAGTCAACTGCCTGCCTACAGTTTCTGCTAGCTGAGCCAGCCCTTATAAAGATTTCCTGGAATCCTCTTTCGACCAATAGAAATAAGGCTTTTCCCATCCAATCAGAACTGTGCAGCTCTGACCAATCAGAGAGGTTCTATTTGACCAATCAGGATAGAGCTTTTTGGACCAATCAAACTGCCAGGATTTGGAGCCCCGATTTACATGAGGACAGACCAATAAGAGACCAGGGGCAGAGACTGCTATCTATATGAGCCAACTCCCCTTGGGCTTTGAGAGCACTTTTCCCTTCCCCAGAAGACTGAAGAGTGTGTCTCTCCTGCTGACTTGAAACAATGAAGATATCTCCCCAGACAAAGCAGAGAATACAGCAGCCAGCATATAATGGAGGAGCTGCACTGTCCATCTGGCCTGGCCCACCACCTCACACTGCGCTGTTTTCATAGCAGTGCTGTAGCACTTGTACACAGTCATGTAGCACTTGTATCACGGTTGAGTTGTTTGCATAAAGTTTCCCTTTCTGCACCCAAAGGTGGGGATTCCTATTGGTGTTCAATGACCATCAGTTTACAGAATCCAAGTCATTTTAGACTTTATTGACCTCAAGCTAATTTAAATTCCTTTTGAAGTGCTTGTGTACACAATTCTTATTGGAACTATTTAATATTGTCTCTTCCACTGATTTAAAAGCTTTACATACAATACACAATGCCTACCTCATTTGAAATCTCCAGTGACTCTTTACTAGATAATCAAAGAATGAAAAAGCAATTACAGGAAGAACTTTGTAGAAAGCAAGTTATGCAAATTAGATGTTGACTTATAATAAATTTATAGATGCTGAAGAGGATAATGGTGATGTTGAAGACATCAGTGACTAAATTTCTGAGTCAACCTCTGCCTGCTCTTGCTTCTACAGGTGACACCTGGTGGTGATAAAGGGCATGTTCATTGAAGGTCATATCCTTGACATTTAGACCTCCTCTTTCCCTTTGTTGAATAAGATGTCAGTGTTTACATCTTTCCTGTTAATGTTAGATATTTAGACTAATTTTTCCTTAACTATAAATGCTGCTGTAGACCTGCTTTAATAATTTTTCTTGTGTGCATATACAAGTGTTTAATGAGTTAAGATAAACATTTTAATTGTTGAGACAAAGAGTATGCCATTTTTGTTGTAATAGATACAGAAAGTGTAACTCTAATGACTACAATTGTCTTCATATCCTGATTTCAATTATTTGGATATACACTCAGAAGTGGGGTTGCTGGATCATATAGTAGTTTTTATTCCCATCAAAACCTTAATGAAATGTTTATAGAAATAGAAAAACAATTCTAAAATTTATATGAAACCACAAAAGACCAGATAATCAAAGCAATCTTGATAAGAAAAAAGCCAGAGTCATCACATACCCTGATTTCAAAAAATATTACAAAGCTACAGTAATTAAAACAGTATTGTACTGGCATAAAGGTAGATCTATAGGCCAATGGAACAAAATAGAGTCTAATAATAAAAGTAGGTATATATGTGTATATATAGTCAACTGATCTTTGACAAGGGTGTCAAGCATACACAATGGGGAACAGTCTCTTCAATAAACAGTGCTGAGAAAACGATGTTCAGATGAAAAAAAAGAAATTGAGCTTAACTCAAAAAGGATTAAAGACTTAAACCTAAGACCTGAAGGTAAATCTCCAGAGAAACATGCAGGGAAAAAGCTTCCAGACATCAGTCTTCACTATGATTTCTTGGCTATGACACCAACAGCACAGGCAACAAAAGCAAATATACACAAGTAGGACTAAATTCAATCTGAAAATCTGCATAATGAACAATCAACAGGGTGAAAAGGCAACCTATGGAGTGAGAGAAAATATTTTCAAGCCATGTATCTGAGAAGAGGTTAGAGAAATGTACAGGGCTCCAATCTGTAATCTCCCGAGACATTTCCCATGCTCTCTTTCTTCTCACCTTTCTCGGAGCCTCCCTTTGCAGAACACCCCATCTACTCGCTCCGGGGAAACCCTCGGTTCGGTTTCCTCAGAGTTCACTAACTTTGCAGGTTGCTTCTCTCTCTA
Organism: Murina feae; assembly: GCA_004026665.1. Lineage (NCBI taxonomy): Eukaryota > Metazoa > Chordata > Mammalia > Chiroptera > Vespertilionidae > Murina > Murina feae. The sequence continues at coordinate 799 of PVJC01008356.1, read as the reverse complement.
AAGTCAATCATTTGTAGGTTGACTTGATCTTCCTCCCTTAGACCTTTCTTTCTGCCTCCAGGCCCTCCATCTTCTTTGGTCTCATTCTTCTCAATTTCTGATCTTCTCTACCACCTCAATATAGACAGGGGATCCAATGTCAGATAATTGCTCCCCACCATGTGACAAGAAGAGTCAACCCTTTGCTGATAGTGTTCTCAGCCATCACTTTCCACTCCACTCCCTCCCACCCTCAGAGTCACCCAGGGCCTCTCCTGTGAGAAGAATCCCACTCATTCATCGCCCCACATCAGAATATCTCCTGGTGCTGGGATGTTGGACCTTTGGGAGCTGCAGGAGGCAGGGCTCCCAGCAGCCTTGGAAGGAGCAGTCAAACAAGTGAGAGGCAGGTGAGAGAAAAGGCTTTATTTTTCTACCTGGTTAGACACAGGTCATAACACTGAGAGGAGGGGCTGCCTAGAAACTTGGAAAATACATGCCTAGCATCTTCTGGGGAGTGCTCACCCCTCCCCTAAGGACATTGCAGCAATCAGCCTGAGAATATTAGGATGGGAGAGGCTGGGTCCAGCTGGGCTTCTCCTCCGGCTTCTTGTCTCCTCTCAAGTGGCTTGTCTCAGCATCAGATCCAGGTCAGCAGCAGCCCCCAGAGCTGTGGCCACAGCCAGAGCCCCCAGGATGCTGACCACTGCCGGTGTCACAGGACTCGGAGCTCTGGCGCCTGCATCCATGGGACCTGCGGTGGTGCCTGTGGTGGCTCAGGCAGCAGCCACCCTCAGAGGAGCTGGAGCCACAGCCGCCC